>VMDR010003089.1:0-77901 GCA_007922815.1 Macrotus californicus | reverse complement strand
CTTAGCAGGAAGATGAATTGTGGGAATGCATCAAACCACCCAGCATGTCCTAAAGATGTGAGCCTGAAAATGCAATTTGGTGGAGATGTGCAGAATCATTTGGAGTTCATTAATTTTTATTGCACAGGTAGTTTTACTAAAGTAGGTTATTTTCTTTGAAATTTATATTTATGTTTATGTCAATAGCTGAACATTATATTAGCCCTTACATCTATTAGAGTTTATTAACCTGGCCTAATAGAGGTTGTTCATATTGCAAAAAGAGATAATTTGTGTTTGCCCCTCATTCGAATTCGGTGAGACTGGTACTGTAAGAATGCAGGGTTTTTTTGTTTTGTTTTGTTGTTGTTTTTTTTTTTTTTTTTTTGAGGAGAGAGGGGGAAGGAAGTCTCAGTGAAGGAAATCAAACAAGTGTCTATTTAGGTTTCAGACTGAGTGGGGAGTAGAAAAGAATCAAACATGGGCTCTTCTGAGAAGATGCTTTTGCTACTGACCATCTGAGGCCTTCTAGGCTGAGTAATCTTCTCCTCTGGGTATGACTCAGGTTCTGACCTGGCCAGTGCAATGAAGGGTTATTGATGCGCAGCTCCGTCTGGGGTTTAATGTGTCTGGGCTTTGGCCAGCCAGCTTGTAAGTGATTCCTTAACTTGCAGATGCCGCTGAGGTTATCCAATTTAATTATAATGTCACTTTACAATTATAAGGGAAAAAGAGGTTTTTATGTTGTCTAATGAATACGAATTGTCTGCAATTTGAAAATACAAAGAAATAAAAATTAACATTTGTTCCCTTTGCCAGAGAATTTACATTTGTGCAACTGGTACTAATAAGTAAAATAATTCCATTACCTAAATTCATTAAACATATGTGCTTTTTATTTTGGAGATTGTGTATTATTCTTATTAATAAAATGATATTGTTAGCATTTGCCATTCTGGACTCATTTTTTCCCCTTTTGCAGACAGTGTAATTAGGGAAGGAAAAGCTTCAGGATGAGCAAATGCCTGCTATAGAAATGAATTATATAATTGTGGTAATGATTTTCCCTAAAACTCGTTCTGCCAACTGTAACATTTTTCACCTCACTGTTTTTTCTAACGTGTGTGCACATCCGTACGCGTTTGTGTGCTCTCCTATTTCATGAAAATGTGGAAATGGATCTCCACTCTGACAATCTGCTGCAACTTCCTAGTCCGTGGTCGGAGATGATAGAAGCCCATATTCATTTAATACTCGCCAATCAGAACTTGACAGAGGTATTGCTTATTTTCTCATTTTATCACTGAAGCATGCTGTTGTAGTTTAGTCCCTAATTACTCTCAGGCTGAGACGATCCAAATATCCCCATGGTGGTAATATTTTTCTGCCTGGGTGAGTCATTACGTTGTTTGGCAGACTGAAAACACCAGCCTTCCGTTGTCGGAACACTACCCCTGGTGTAGCGCCACGTCCTCCCCTCAGCGCTGTCTGCTCTGCGACTTTGGTCCTGCTGTGACATTTCAAGCTATCCTGTACGCAATCACATTTGCCTGCCTTCGCTCTGACTGATTGGACCACTGCCAGTTCCCTCTTCAGGGCCAAGGACAGGAGAATGGGGGTATCTGAATAGAACTGCTTAATGATCTAATGGACCAGTGCCTCTCTCCCGCAGAGAGAGAGGGCTTATTTGTTTGCTGGCTACAGGAAAGGTCAGGGAAATCCTTTTCAACAAAGGCTATGACAGTGAGAATGTGCAATACCATACATTACTGGTGTTTGAATAACTTAATACCTTGGGTGCGCCCCACTCCCCCAACAACAAAACCAGACACGTTTTGGTCTTTATTTCATTTTCAGTATCCTCCAGATGGCAGAAAATGGAAGTGATGAAGCTTGGGGTTCGCACAATAGTTTACACCAAATGCCCAATATCAGGACGCTTCACAGGTGTTCAGTTCTGAAGAGGGTGATGAAGTTTGGAAATCTGCTAATGACAGTGTCTTCCCTATAGGGGCTATGGTATAATCATATTAAAGTATATATACATTTACACCTCCAGGAAGACACATCTGATTTAGCGGAACTGTAACATTTGTTATTTTTGTTATATAGGGATGCTTCTTAAATGCTTTCCCAGCTAATCTTTTCATCTGTTCACACTGCATCAAAATAACCACAAATAATTATTTACTGCACTATACTGGGAAGTTTTAGATCTAAGATATTTTTTTAAAGTTTAAGTAAACAAGTAGGTGAAATGGCATAAAATTGTATTAAAAGTACTTGAATTATAATGCTAAAGACAACATTATAAGAAAAATTGTTCATTTATGTATGTCTGGCATTTTTCTTCATATCCTTGGTAAAAAAGTGTTAAGAACTGTGAAGTGGTTTCTTAGATGGAGAAGGATCATTGAAATCATAAAAGAAAGCATGCTGAAAGAGGAAAAAAACCCTTAAATTTGCCAGCTATCACACTAGAAATCTGGTGAGAAATTAACTGACTAGAAGACATTTGGATTAAGCCATGGAGCGGCCAGTTGCTACCAGAGCCCACGCCTATTGAGATGTTTATTTAAACAAAGAAATCATCAAACAATAGTTTGACTGAAGTTTTTTTTTTTCTTTTTCTTTTTTATATTTTCTGAAAAAGGAATGGAGAAGGCAGGGGAGCTTTGTCCCTCCATGTCACGGTTCACCTGCCCTGGAGGCGGAGTGTGGGAGGCTTGCAGTCTGCTCACTCAACTGTATTTGACTAGGGCCGTCAGCCCCTCCGCATTCACAAGCATCGAATATGTCAAGAAATCTTTCAAAGAAAGTGTAAATTTTAACTTGGCCGTTTCTGGTTCATATTTAATGCTGTTTAAAAAGCTTCAAGCATGTTGATGTCCAGAGGCTCTTGGATATATGGGGTGTCGGTGGGTGTGTGATCCCAAGCAATTAGGATCAGAGACTGTTGGTACATATAATTTCTAGATAGCTAAGAAGGTCGGAGTATTTCATCAGGCAACCTGGAGTTAACCCTTCCCTCAAGTAGTCTGGCTGCGCCTTGAGAGTGACTTTTCTACTGGGTATTCCACTTGAAAGGATCTTCTCTCCTGCCGAGTTTATCCACTGATTTCCTTTAGAAGACTCCATATCTGTTGCTTCATTTTTAAAAATGGGCTACACAGTGCTCTCTAACAACAAATTGTTGCTGTGACAACGTGGTGGTAATTGTCTTCTGTGAGTCTGCCTTCTGCTGGCATGTTAAAAGGCTGATGTTCAGCTACCTATAGAGTTGGGGGCCATCATTGCCTTAGTTCCCTTCCAAGAAGTCCTTGTCCTGCAGGGGAGAAGGGTTGCTCTAGCACCCACGTCTCCAGCTGGAACGACAGATGGACAGACGTTGGCTTTGAGTCGTTGGTATGATGTAGTTTGTTTTTGCTTTTACTGCTGTAAGAAGAAAGGAAGAAATGTAGCCATGTAATGTAGGGGAATGTTGGCTTTGGGTGCTAGAAATTATTCTTACCTCAAAGTAACATGTAATGAATGAACAGGACCATACCTGTGTGTACACATCTCAGCCGGATTGGAGTTTGGAGGTGTGAAATGACTTGTTTAGAAGGGTAGCCTGTAACATCTGGAAATGTGACTCAGATGCCTTTCTCAGCTGGTAGCCTCAGACCGAGTAATGCAGGGCACCTTAAAAAAGTGTGGCTTAAAAGAGAGCTGGTTATCCTTGGTGCCAAATTTCTCTGCATAATATTTTTCCAGAAAATTATTGGGGGGATTTCCTCTGAGGAAATAGAGGATGGGGGCAAAGAATTGATAAAAATGAGTAAAGAGGAAGACAGACCCTCACATATTGAAGAACAGATTCTGTAGCCGTGGTAGCTGGCAGAAATGTTAAGTGCTTTTCACAGTCAACATTCAAACAGATTATCAGATGGCATATTTCACCCTGTTGTTACTTTAAATGAAGTGACCATGAAATCAACAAATCTGCTGTCAGGTGCCTGTCACTAAGATCGTTCTTCCTGTCACACAATGCCTCACATAGCAGGTAATGTGTTTTTAAGAATCAGTCCTGTGTCACCTCATCAAGTCCTTGTTAAAAAGATGAAATAAGACGGATGGTGTTGTCTACCATGGAGTTGACTGAAATTCAGTAGAATGAAATATACGGTCCACAAAGAAATGCTTCAAAGAGAGCAACCTAGGTACTAAGAAAGAATAGCTTCTCTTACTACCCTCTTATGGGCCTTTGCGTGTGTCCTTAGGAACACTATATACTTTTTCTTCTTCATTAAATTCTAGACTTGAAGTCATTTAGAGTTTGAAGTTGGAGATGAGGAGTAGGTGACTTGGGTTTGCACCATCCAGCATAGGATTCTGCGGAATGATAACACAAAACTGACTTGGGGTTTCTGGGATGCACTTGCTTTCCTTCTTAAAGAGAGAGACTAATTTATTGAGTTATAAGGGGTGTTCCAGAATTTTTTGTTGAGCTCTCTTAACTGTATTTCTGTATTTTTCTGCATTGTTGTCATAGTCCTATTTCAGCTATCCTTTGGTAAGATGCTTTTAGTATTTTGAAGTGAGAATATTTAAAAAAAACAGAAGAGTTAAAAATCCAGTACAAACCATGAACATATTGAAAACCATATGAACAGTGCAGTAAGCACCCACGTCTCTGTTTATATATTGATTGTCTATGGTGTGTAACCAAAAGCCTTATTTATACAAAGAATGCATTGTAGCATAAATTTGGTCTGGCACATAATCGGTCATAAGTATGATTTACTCTTTGGAAATCAGCAGTGCTAAGTACACCTGGTAGTGTACCAGTACTGTGCAACACGGACGCACATGAGCTACAACGTCTAATTGGAATCATTGATGCCATGAGGCATAGGCTCTTTAAACACCACCAAAGCTGTATCATCTTGATTCAGTATACAGCTGAGAGATAGTTCTGCATCCGACCTTGTTACAGGATCTAGAGTCAAAATACCAGAATGTGAATTGAAATGCAGAGGCCTTTTTATTTATAAGTGCATGTAGCCAACCCACCCATCCAACTCTTACTGGGTATTTATTATGGAGCCATCCAAATGGGTACAAAAAAGAACATCGGTATCTGCCTTCCAAGGATTCAGTCTGGTGGTGGGGACACACAAATGATATTAATATCCATGGGTAAGTGTTAACGGTGAAACTTGGCCTGTGAAAGACATGAAAGACTCCACAAGCAAGGTAACATTGAGAGGGACCTTAAATGATGAGCAGGAGTTCATCAGGGAGACAGTGAAGGAAGGGTATACATGCCCATGCATGAAGGGGTAAAAGGACATGACCTTGGGGTAAAGGTGAATAATTTTGTTGGGCTGTAACACAAGGAAGACTATTTCCCAAAGACTTTATTTTTCAATGTTCTAGAGAGGAAGGCTGCCTTAGCACAGCATTAATGCATTTGGTGAGTTGAAATACAGCAATGCAAACTGCGGTCACATTTTAATATGGTGTCATTATGGGAGACTTTTGAGCTGTTAATAAATGAACCAAAGGTCTTTTCAGATAAAGCAGTCTTAAGGAGATTATTGTTAGTTATTATTTCATCTTGATAGTATTGATATTATTTTTATTTCCCATTAATGGTTAGGTTTAGTACTGGTCCTTTCTCTTAGCTATTTCTAGACTTCCATAGATAAATTTCTAGATATTCTTCCCTAGGTTGCATTTGTAATGAGACTTGCAGTTTTCTTCACACTTCCTTACAGCTTGGTTGACAAAAATCACAATTTTGTTGTGTGTATGTGTGTCTGTAAAATATTCAGCTAGATAATCACACCTGTGGGCTCTTGTAAAAACAGGAGTAATGTTACTTTATTTTTTCCAAATTGCTGTACTTCAATTACTATTTAAATGTTAAAAGTGCCAACATAGAGTTGGCATTTTTGCTGCTTAAAGATCTTGGGCATAAAAATATCATTTGCAGTTTTAAATGACCTGATCATGTCTTCAATATTATTTTTGATATGTATTAACATTATGGAGTAGGTTGACAAGTAAATTTTCCTTACACTGTGGTTATTGATTTTTCCGGCCTTTGAAGTGAAACTCTGTACTCAAATGTATATGGGATAATTAGTATGTTTCTCAGATGTTGTGAGGATGATGGAAGCAAATCAAATGGAAAATAAAAGCCTTTTGATACTTATACACACAACTTCTAGGGGATATGAGAAGCCACTTATAATTTTATTAACTCACAGGCGTTTGGGTTTATGATTTCCTATTATTGGTTATTACATGTATGATGAGGGTAGTTGGTCCTTTAATTACAGTATCCATTTAGAATATTCTGGTATCTTAATGTGTTTGTTGGGAATTGTGGAACTTGCTTTTCCTGTCCTGAAGTGAGCTCATGAAAATGCGTGGAGTGCTCTCGTTATTCAAGGGGGGCAGGGGCTGGTTTTGGCAGTATAGTAAGTTTTTGCCTATAAAGAATAGCTAGGACTTAGCAGTGAAGAGTCAGAATGCATGGAAGATCAGATTAAATGTATTTGAATTAGTATCTCTATGGGTTTTATATCTCAAAGTCAAAATAGTCATTCTCATCAGATAAAAGTATTCTTGACTGGAGAAACTCTGATCCAGAAACAATCTATCATTTGAATCCCCTGATTGTAATATGAATGGATATTCAAGTTGTAACACACTGAGAGTTAATGCTCTACCCCAGTGGTTTATTGAATCACAGTGCCATCTAAAGCGATCCTCTAAGAGCAGGCCCGTCAGAATAAGTTTTTATTTTTATTTGAATTTTTAATTTATTTTTAATTATATTTTATTGATTATGCTATTACAGTTGTCCTGATTTTCCCCCTTCACCCCATCCACCCAGAATCTCCCACTCCCTGAGGCAATCCCCCCACCATTGTTCATGTCCATGGGTCATGCATGTAGGTTCTTTGGCTACTATATGTCCTACACTGTACTGTACACCCCCATGGCTATTCTGTAACTACCTATTTGAACTTCTTAATCCACTCATCTCTTCACCCATTCCCCCACAGCCCCCTCTCATCTGGCAAACATCAAAACACTCTCCATATCCATGATTCTGTCTGTTTTTCTTGTTTGCCTAGCTTGTTCTTCAGATTCAGTTGTTGATAGATATGTATTTTTGCCATTTTATTGTTTACAGATTTGATCTTATTTTTCTTAACTAAATCCCTTTCACATTTCATATAATGGCTTGGTGGTGATGAACTCTTTCAATTTTTTCTTGTCTGGGATGCTCTTTATCTGTCCTTTGATTCTAAATGATAGCTTTATTTACTGTGTAGAGCAATCTTGGCTGTAGGTCCTTGCTTTTCATGACTTTGAATATTTCTTGCCAATCCCTTTGAGCCTGCAAAGTTTCTTTTGGGAAATCAGCTGACAGTCTTATGGAAACTCTCCTGTAGTTAACTCTCTGCCTTTCTGTTGCTGCTTTTTAGATTCTCTCTTTATCTTTAACACTTGGCATTTTAATCATGATGTGTCTTGGAGTGGGCCTTTTTGCATCCATCTTGTTTGGGACTCTGTGCTTCCTGGACTTGCAAGTCTATTTTCTTCACCAAATTAGGGAAATTTTATTTCATTATTTTTTTCAAATAAATTGCCAATTTCCTGCTATTTTTCTTTTCCTTCTGGTACCCTGTGATGTGAATGTTGGACCCCTTGAAGTTGTCCCAGAGGCTGCTAACATTATCTTTGCTTTTTTGGATTCCTTTTTTCTTCTTGTTGTTCTGATTGGTGGTTTTTTTCTTCCTTACATTCCAAATCATTGATTTGATTCTAGGCTTCATCCACTCTACTCTTGTTTCCCTGTAAATTGTTCTTTATTGCAAATACTGTATCATTCATTTCTGACTGGGTCTTTTTTATGCTACTGAGGCTCTCACCAAGTTCCTTGAGCATCCTCATAACCAGTGTTTTGAACTTTGCATCTGATAGATTGCTTATCTTCATTGTGTCTAGTTCTTTTTCTGGAGTTCTTTCATTTGGGCCATTTTTTTTTTTTGTGTCCTTGTTTTGGCAGCCTCCCTGTGTTTGTTTCTATGTACGTAGAGCTGCTTTGACTCTGTGTCTCGGTAGCATGGCCTAATGTAGTAGCTGTCTTGTAGGGCAGTGGCACAGCCTCCTCTATCATCCAAGCTTGGAAATCAAGGTATACTGCTGAGTACAACCTCCTCTTGAGCTTTGATTGTTACTCAGGCCAGTCAGCTGCAAAGACTGGCTATGACCACTGACCACCAATCTCTGCCCTCCATGGAGGGTCAGCTGTGCAGGGCAGGGTGGTGGTGCTTTGCTGTGGTGCATAGCTGTCCATTGGGAGCATAGGCTTTGGAGTTTCCCAGGTGGTGCAGGCCAAGGTCAGCCTCCACCTGTGTTTTGCCCAGGGCCACCCTGCCTAAGCTATAAAGAAATCTGAGATGGCTGCTACTTGTGCTGGGCTTGGATATTCTCAGGTTAAGCCAAGGTATGAATCCAGGCTGGCTGCTACTAGTGCCAGGCCTGGGGCTCACTGAGGCCAGCTCTTGCTTGTTTGGTAGGATTTAGGAAGTTTTGAAGCATGATCCAAGACCAGCCATTCATAAGGAAAAGCAGCTTGGATGGGCTCATATGTTGGGTGGGATGGAGTCCCTGGTGATCTCCAAGGTGGGGCACACAGCGTTAGCCATGTTGATGGAGTCTGAGATATGGCACCAGCTTACCAGCCTTGTGGCTCTGTGCGGCGGGGGTGGGGGTGGGGCAGTGAGGGGGGGGGCAGGGTTTAGAAAAGGGACAATGGCCTCTGCTTGCCTTGATACCAGATACTTCAGTTCCTCTCTGTATAACACTGATGACTTTCAAGCTGCTACCCCAGTGTTGGAGCTCAGGGGAAGTGAATCTGAGTAGGTGAGTCCATGTGTAGGCTCTTTAAGAGCAAATGCTTGGGGCTCCAGAAGTTTCTTCAGTTGACTCAATCCCTGCTATTGTTCACAGCCAGAAGCTGTGGGGACTTGTCTTCCTGGCATTGGAACCCTGGGCTGGGGTTCTGATGTGGGGCTGGGACTCCTCACTCCCAAGATATCCCTCCTGAATTTTTATCCACCACACATGGGTGTGGAACTAGCCCATTCCATATCTGTACCCTTCCTACCAGTCTGGATGGATATGGTTTCTTTAATTCCATAATTGTCAGACTCCCATTCAACTTAATTTCTGATGGTTCTGAATGATGGTTGCTCTATATTTCAGTTGTAATTTTGTTGTGGTTGTGCGAAGAGATGAGCCATGTCTGCCTACGCCGCCATCTGGAGCCCACAATAAGTTGTTAGATAGCTACTTCCAGGCACTTCTCTGTAGCACAGTTTCTGATGGTCAAATTTGTAAAAGAAATGCCTGCCACGCTCCTCATCCAGGCAGTGTTAGTTCATGAAGTACAAAAGTTCTTGTTGTAAGGTGCTCTTATTTTTAATGTCCTGTGGATAAAAAATGAAGTCAGTGTTATAACAAAAATTCAGTGAATATGCATGCTATCAGTAGCTGTGACATCAGTAGGTATTTATAGCTAAAGGGCCCATTGGAATTACTTGACATAATCCCTGTTATATAATAAAGTTATCAGACCTCTAAACTTGAACCACTCCACTGTGGCAAACTTTGGGGATTATGCCTTAAGTAATGAGTAATTAGTACCAGAGAAATATGACCGCTTTTAGTTTGGGGAAATAGGAATCTCTGTAAATGTGATATATTTTTATTTGTGTCCCTTTAGGTCATATTTGCTATTTTTTAGCATTGTTTCTCTTTCACCTTTAAACATTGCTCATAATTTGATGGACTCTATTCAAAGTCTGTGGAGGCAGTGTTTCCAATACATATTGCCTGAAGTACCGCATTTTTCTTGTTGTTGATTTATGTTATTTGACTATTTCCTGCCCTTTTTTTGTTCCCCTTTGGTTTCAAAATATTGTATACACCATTACCTCATAGACCACTTTATAAATAAGTGTCAGACTATAGATTCTTAGGTGATAATAGGTAAAATCTTAGGTAATTCCAAAGAGTTAGGGATTATACATTAAATATAAATTCAGTGACAATCAGAAACACATTATATCCATACTGATATCAATACTTTAAATAACTGATTTCTAACATTTGTTCATTATTATTTAATATTACTTGGGCACAGCAGAAATAAGGCTTTTGAATCACACAGAACAGAGTTAAAACATTAGCTCCTCTCCTTACTAGGTGTGTGATCTTCAACAGCTTATCTAAGCTCTTGGACCTTCAATCATCTCCTCTGTGAAATGATGATAATGCTATCTATATCTCAGGTTGAGATAAGAATTAGAAATCATACATATGAAGTACCCCACGCATAGTGAGGATCAGTACATGCTGATGGTTATTGTTATTTTAACTTACCACTTCCCATTGGCCTCTAAGTACATGTAAAAATACTCTAATTGGATGATAGAATATCATCTACATAGGGAATATTTGCTATATACATAATGGCTGTTAAGCCTGCAGCACAATATTGAAAACATATTGAACAGATTCCAGTAATATGTGGGTCCACTGTGCTAACACAATTTGAATGACAAGAAAACATTCTGACTACTATTTAATCATTAGCAATATTTGGCCTGGTTTTCTTACAAACTCAAACCAAATTTGTGGGGAAAAAAGCCTTCTTTAAAAAAAACAAAACAATAAGAAGTAATATCTCTATGCATTAATTTTAATCATATGGCTTCTATTGCTTGGCAAATATTTGTTAAAAACTAATAAGAAATAGAAAACACAGTCTATGCCTGCATGAAGGTTATAACCCACTTATAGAGAAAAATATGCCGTGAAAGAGCTGAATAACAAGTTCATAGTGTAAAATGGCAAGATAACTTGAAAACTATATATAATTATACTAATAATTATATTTACATATTATACACACACACACACACACACACCAAGTACACAGCAGGTTAATGTCTGGATGCTTCTTGGAAATAAGTAAAATTCTTGGCAGATCGGAAGCAATGTAAAGGCATGTTGATGAGTTGTCTTATGGAGCCAGAAAACAAATACCCATCTGGAATTTATGGCAATAGTAAGTTAATTTGATAAAAATTATGAAAATATGCATGAAAGATATTTGTTTATTAATGATAATTTTATTCAATGCATGATATATAGTAGTTAGGTTTTTGAGCAATGGGTAGACTCTTTACTGTATTGTTTAGTACCAACATTGAGGATGAAGTTGTTAAGAAGCGGGGGAAAGGTGAGATGTTGAAAAGGTGAGCAAGCAATAAACCTAGGCATCTGTGCTTCAAGGGAGGAATTTTTTCATGGGAATAGATGAGTTATATTCTGGCAGTAGTGGAAGCTAAGCTATCTTTAGTCCTGGGCAGGGATGTGATGCATGTATGGGGGGTGTGTGTGTGTGTGTGTGTGTGTTGGGTTGGGAGGGTAGTAGTGAGAGAGATAAGTAGCCTCCATTTAGAAGGTTTGCAGGAGAAGCAGAGTCCTGCAGGGGATGTAGGGAGAGCCAGGCTTCAGATAGAGTTAAGTGATAAAATATATGTTCTATGAGAAGGCTTAGGATGAAGGGATTTCATGTACAGTAGAATGGGTGTTAGAGGAATATTCACCAATGGAAAAAGCCATGGTGGTAAAGCAAAGTAGGGTGAAGAGTGAAGATCCATAAATGACTGAGAATAAGAGTCAACCAGAGGGACTTGAATTTTGAATCTTGTTGAGAATTCTGGAAGTGAAATATGTGTATTAGATTTAGTAGCCTCAAGGTTCCCAACTGTGATGTAGAGTTATTTTAGTGCCAGACAGAACTGGCTAAAGGTCCCAGTTTGTGACAGTCCTTAGTCTGTTAATTTATAATCTCAATATGGAACAACAGTGTCTCAGAAAAGTTAACATTGTGCTTGCTTTTGCAGTTTTAAAGAATCTATTCATGTGAGAAATGATCTTTAAAGCTTACAATTAAAGCTTAAAATTTTCTCCAGTCTTTTAAGTAGAATTAGTGATTCCCAGAATCACCTGAAAGAAAGGAGCTAACTGAGCATTTCTGTTAGCATTTATCAGTTATCCTAGTTGCAAAATTGTGTCTCAACTTTTAGCTCTGTGATTCAAAGTTTGCATAACAGGTTTGATGTGAATGAAGTTTATAGATTGTTTCTCATGCATGGGCTTATGTATGAAGTTCTCTCCTGAAATATATATCACTCTGCAAGTGGGAAATGTATTGATCAACTATGGATGGATTTCTATTTGTAGTGTTACAAAGGTTTGACTGTGCAAAACAGATCCCATGAGGGCTGGGATGGTTATAGTGCATCCTGCAGAATCATAAATTCAGGTGATAAGTCTGGAGATAGTACTTTTAAGCTCCAAATACTTTCCCTTTGTCTCTGGACATGGGAATCTGTATTAATTTGCATGACTGTACTAACATCAGTATTCACTAATACAATAAATTTAATCCATTTCACATCAGACAAATCCTTGTTGCATTGTTTCTCATCTGGAGCATTGAATGTCTTGAAGAGAGACACATCTAATCTTGAACTATCACTGGAAAGAAGTTGCAGGCTCTCTTGTGCATGCTTTAGCATAAAGAAGGCATGTCATGTACTCACAGAGCTGGGAGGGATGCTAGAGGTCAATTGCTTGCTCTCTAATCTGAAACAGGAATCCCTCTTCAGTACCCCCAGGAGTGAGGCAGAAGGGCAGGTATTGACTCAGTTTGAAGAAAAGCAGTTATGTCAAGACCTCAGAACTGCGAGGGACTGAGCTGTAATGTGGTCATTCAAGCAAAGGCTAGAAACTAAGTGGACGAGGAAGTTTGATTCAAACACTGCAAAAGTTCCATCTAAAATTCTCTAAAAGCACTCCAGTTTGACTAGATTTCAGGTTCCGTATAGGTGTAAGAAAAAATTAGAGAATTTTGACCTTGCTGGAGGATTTTGTAAAACAGGTTACATTGGGAAAATAAAACAATGCTGACGAAGCTTAGTGTTCCCTTTTACAAACATCTGAAAATGATGAGTGAAGGTAAATCAAATCACTGTTCGGCGCTATCATGATAAGACGGGTTCGCCTGTGGCAGAAATATTTCCTGACGGTAGCCTCTACATTCTGAGGACATAGGCCCTCTGGTAGGCACTGTGCCCAGTATTATTTTCTTACAGTGTTCCCAACATCTTTGAGGTAGACATTCTTATTATCCCATTTTTAAAATGAGAAAATCGAGGCATAGAGAGGCTAAATACCTCGTTTAAAGTTACATAATCAGTGAATGGAAGGACTAGAACCCAAACTCAGGACATCGGTTTACAAATACTATAATGTGAACCTTTAACTAATAAAAGGTAAAAACTCACAGCAGAATATCCTTATCCGTTAGTCATGCATATTGAAGCATTTAGGAGTAAAAGGTTTTACCATATGATCCAGCAGTTCCACTTCTGGGTGTATAAACAAAAGAATCGAAAGCAGGGGCCTGAAGAGATGTTAATATACCCATGTTTACAGCTTATTTACGATAGCCCAGGAGTAAAAACAGCCCAAGTATCCCTTGCAGCTGAACAAACTGGGGTATCTACATACAAGAGAATATTATTCAGCCTTAAAAATGAAAGACCTATGGATACATGCTATATATAATAGGGATGAACCTTGGGTGAAATAAAGCAATCACAAAAACACAAGTGCAATATTGTGCCACTTGTATGAGGTACCTAGACTGAATTCATAGAAAAGAGGAAGCAGAATGATGCTTGCCGGGGGCTGGAGGAAAGGTGAATTGGGGGTTGTCGTTTAATGGGTGTAGAGTTTTCGTTCTGCAAGATGAAGAGCGAGGTTCATTACACAGCGGTACATTACTTGATGCCACTTCACTCTGCGCATCAAAAATGGTTAAGATGGTAAATTTTGTTACATTTTATCTCAATTTTAAAAAGGCATGATGATTACAATTTACCTTCATTTGCTAAAATGTGTGTGCATGTTTATATTATAGATTGAGCAACTATTGCCAAATATTAATAACTGTTGAAGCTAGGTAGAAAGTAAGTGGGTATTTACTCTACTATTATTTTAATTTTTCTCTATATATGAAAATTTAACAATAAAATTTGGGGGAAATGTGTAGTTATAATAGACAAAAATGATTCCATATTTTCTTTTTTAAAAATATCCTCATCTGAGAACATGTTTCCATTGATTTTTTTAGAGAGGAAAGGAGAGAGACAGAAAGAGGTAAGGAGGGGGGGAGACAGAGAGAGAATGAAGACTTGGATGTGAGAGAGAAACATTGATTGGATGCCTCTTGTACAGGCCCCAACCAGGATCCAACCTGCACCCTAGGTGTGTGCCCTGACTGGGACTTGAACCAGCAACACTTGGGTGCACAGAACAGCCCTCCAACCAACTGAGCCACGTGGCTTGGGCGAGTCCATACTTCCTTAATATTTAAAGCATTAATCAAATATCCTTCAAGTTACAGCTTAAATCCAACATCTTCCAAAACACTTTCTGGCTATTCCAATTTCTACTGACTTCTCTTTTTTCTATAAATAATAACACTTAAGACCCATGCTAGTTATTGCCTCCAATTTTGATGTGTACATTAATTTTAATTACCTGTCGCTCATAGCAGAGTAGCCCAGAGTAAGTGGCTTCACATAACAGTGATTTAATTGTGTTCATTCTGTGGATTGCTGGAGAGGTTTTTCTCCTGGGCTCACCTAGGACTTTGTGTGGCAGCATTCACCTGGCACATGGGCAGTGGTCGCCAGAGTGCGTGGCTTTTCCTGCATGTTGCTTCTCTATTTGGCTAGTTTGGGCTGCTTCAAACAAAGGAGGTCTCTGGGCAGTAAGACTTCTCACATGGCTGCCTGCTTTCACTGGAGCAAAAGCGGAAGTTATCTGACCACTTACAGGCTAGGCAGAAGCTGGCCCTGACACTTTCTAATGCTCAGAGCAAATCCTAAGTCCTGCTTAGACCCAAGGGAAGGCAAAGTAGACTCCACTCACCTCGCCTTCTTGGTGGCCATTCCCACCTATTGAAGGGAAAACCAGCAAAGGCTTCACGGCTACCTTTAGTCCATTTTGAAGCACTGTTCAATCTGTCAAATGCTATAATAGGGATTATGTGTTGACGAGTACGAGGCAGTCCTTGTTCTCTCTCATAGGACAGTTGGATCCTCTGGAAAAACGAGAAGGAAATTGGCATATATTGTGACTATAAGGCACAGTGCTAGTTACTTATCCTTAACAAAAAAAATTCCCTGGTAGAACCGTTGCTGTTTGTGTTTAATAGGTTACATAGCTGAGGCAGCGTGGGGTGAAGAACCTGCTGACCCCAATGCACAAAGTGGGGAAATCAACTCAAGTCTGCTCTACTCTTTTCTTTTTACTTGATGCTTCACATAGAAAAACAAATAGCTTCATCAATTTCTAAGGTCCTTTGTAGCTGTACAACTGTATTGATCAGATGGTATATAGTGGGAACACATTACAACACAAAGCCCTGCCCCCTTCACTCCCCTTTCCATTCCACACCATCAACATGCAGCTGCACCTAAGATCCCAGGAATACCATTCAGTCTTTCATCTCCATGCCATCACTGAGGCCTGGATATGCCCCACACCACCCTCGTTCTCAGGTGCTTTTCATCATTGGGGGTCCAGTGATATCACCCCCTTGGTGAAGCACACTTCTCCTGGTCTACCTTCCTGTGTACCTTTGGCACACTCTGGGAAATCCTCTAATACAGTCGTTTCCAACTGGGGGCAGGTTTTCTCAGAAGACATTTAGCAGTAGCTAAAGACATTTGGGGTTGTCACAACTCGGGGGCGCCACTGGAATCTAGTGGGCATAGGCCAGAGTACACACACACACACACACACACACACACACACACACACAACAAAGAACTTTCCAGCAGTGTCAGGGTTGAGAAACCTCACACAAAGCCTGTCACACTGATTTGTTGTCAGTTGTTTGCATGTGTGCTTCTACTGATAAATTGAGCTTTTTATGAACATGTTTTATTTTTCATTTTTGTATCACCATTGCTTGGCACATTGCAGGGATTCAATAAATGTTTTCTGACAATGAATCAAAACCCCTGCCTTATGGAAGGTATAGCTAAAGTGGGATGAGGTTGAGAGAAAGAGACTCCTTGCACTGTGACTGGCTAATCAGGAAGGACTTTGTGGGGGAGGAAGTGGGGGAGAAGCCATAGAAGGAAGGGAAGAATGTTGAGTGGCAGGCAAGAACTTTAGGGCAAGGGAACAGTGGGAACAGCATTTGGGAGAAAGAACAGCACTGCACACTTAGGTAGGAGAGTTTCCGGTAAGGCTGGAGCACAGCGTGTGTAAGGGAAGAGTTTAACATAGTCTGGGAATTTGGGGTTAGAATGACTGCTTAGAGAAGTACGTTTTGGTGAGCAGTAAGGGAAGTTAGAAGGCTTTTGATTGTGAGATGGATCAGGATGTTCTCAAGAAGCCCGCTATGGGAATAGGGTATCAGAGACAGGAGATCTAGTTGGGCAGTCATTGCTCTAGTTCAGATAATGGGTATCTCCTCAGAGGTGACGCCATTAGAGGTCAAAGGAGGATGTGGACACAGATGTGAGATCATTCCCCAAATAGATGGCAAGCTGGATGAGGATAGGAATGATGACTGCTACATCTAAGTCACCCACAACACTTCGAATGACATGTTCAGTACATGCGCAAGGCAGATGTAATCTAGTGAGACTAATTTCATATATAAATTGAGAAGATAATCTCTTTTTGTAAAACAAAGCATATCCTTGTTGATTGACTAGCATTTTATTAATTGCTTGATCAGTGGAGAAATAGGAGACCACAGTTTGGAGGGCTGAATCAAGAGCGGCTAGAACGTCCTCTAGCTTGTCCAGTTGGTGCCTTCTTTCTGAATGCTTTCCTTGTCATGCAAACTGCGGAGAATGTCACCTCTCGGAGTGATGGGAAGCACCACACCAAGATGCGTTTCTTTAACCTTCATGTGTTTATTTTGTTATCAGGGTTCTGCACACCTCTCCTAGAGTGGTGGAGGTAATTAAGTTTTAGAATAAAAGACTTCCTAACAGACATCAGGCTTCATGGGGGAATAATAATAGAAGGAATATCAACCAATGATTAGAGCCTGTCCTGCTTAATTAGTTCACATAACTTCAAGGCAAGATTGTGGAGATTTGCAGATACTCTAGAGTTGACTGATATAGGACGGGATTTAAAATGGGATGGAATTCATCCTCAAAAGGTGATGTGGGCTGGAAAACAATTGGGGGGGGTCAGAGTGTTCTGGGATTTTGGGGTTTTTCAGTACATCCTGAGGTTACCCGAGTAAGTATATCTTTATTTACATTCTCGAATCTCATTATGAATAAAAGAGGAACAATATGGTCATTGCACTCTGCTTGTGGAAGTTTGAGGGTTAGTATAATTCATCTCCATAGGCATAATAACAGCAGAAAGGAAGCACTGGGTTTGACTCTAGGTTTGTCAGATCCCAGCTGGTGACCTGGAGCAAATGACTTGTCAGTTCTCTACCTTAGACCCTCGCCTGTAAAATGAAGATGATGATTGCTCCAACATCTGTGTGTGAGATGATACAAAGGTCTTAAAAGACAGCCAAGCACAAGTAGAAAATAATGTTGAACGTAAACTGTAATTGAAAAGTAAAATGTTAAAAAGACAGCCGAGCACAAAGTAGATGCTCAACAAATGTTAAGTCCCAGGTACTAAAAACTATTGCTATTATTATTTTGTTTCTTTAGGTGCATATATCATATATGGGTCAGTATATAAATAACACTATCCAATAACTGGAATGTCCTTGAGACACAAGCAAAGCCCAGCATTGTTACTTACTGGTCTCACAAGCAAAAATTGTATTATTTTGTGCCTTGAAAAATAGGTCTATTTAGGCAGGTGGGAGGGAGCAGATATTCTGTAGGTGACTCACAAACCTTCCAGAGTAGAGAAGAGCCAGTTAGGTTTTCTGAGAGGGCGAAGGAGCCTGGCCTTTCCAGAGATGGGGTTGCTTTGCAGCGCAGTGCAAACTACAAGCCCTGTGAGCACCAGGACCTTATGCCCCTGTACTGGCTCCCTCGTATAGTGCCATGGACGTGGTAGACACTTAGCTAAAGGTGTGCTGATTAAATTGTAGCAAGAATGATGAAAATTACTGGTAGTGATAAAAATCAAGATGTCTTTCAGTGAAAAACAATGCCATCAGGGTGTGATGCTCTGAAATGCTTCTAATTCCCATCCCTCTGTTGTTACCCTCTGATTAAATGCATCCGTTCAGGTTGATGTTCTCATGGTAAGGGAGCAAAATGATTGGCTTTAATTTTTAATCCATATACTGCCTGCCAAATTATATGCTTAGTAGTCAGATCTGCCTTTTGCATTCTCAAGGAGCAATTATGTTCTTATTAACTGTATTGTCTACCTATGTGTATGTAGATACTATATATATGTATGTATGTGTATGTTACATATACATATATACGTCCATACATATGTAAAGGTAAAAGGTTTTTCAAACACAATTTTAAAGAAGGCTGACACTGAAGCTTGTTCATCCTTCCCCTTTTGCTAAAAATCTAGCCATTTTATTCCCATTCATGTTGGCCTGTGTTTATCTAATCCAAAACTATATGTTCCTATGAGCTATTAATACTTGAGAGGTAAATCACTGATAGATGAAACAGAAAACAGAAAGCTGGATAGAGCCAAAGGAATGACTTGGTAATGGTGAAATTTCGAGTTGTATAGGAGGTATTTTGGGGTAAGATACTCTGTTCCTTGGGAGGCATTCTCTTCTGATCAGGGTATCATAGGTATTTTCTGCCTAGTTGTGTATCTGGCCAATTTAATTAAAATTACAAAAGATCTTTCTGACTTACCTTGAAGTAGAAGTTCTGCCTACAAACTTAAATGTTTATTACTTTCTTTTGAACATTGCTGTCACTTCTCTCTACTAAAACTTAGCTCTTCGATGTCAGGGGCTATCCCTGAACCACCTATGTGTGCCTGGCTTACAATAGCCCCTGGCACATTTATGTGCTTAATACTCATTTGTTGATGGAATACTTTCATAGTGCATGAGGCTTTCCAAGGCTGTTCACCCAAAATCCCTCCTGGATTTGTCTTTTTTAAACCAAACAGCCTGATGGACTTTGAGCTAGTGTCTGCACACACTCACCCCCTGCACCTCCCTTCTCAACCTTACAGAGTATTCATTAATGTTTGTGGAGAAAGAAAGAAACAAATACCTTCATAATAAAAATATTCTTTTTCTTCTATATTGATTGTCTTGATATTCTGAAAACAGTGGTCAATTGTTGAATATTAAGAATATCAAATAAGCAGCTGAGGGAAATTTTTGCCGAAATACTCAGATCAATCCCAAACAACTTGTTACTTCTCCCCTCTCGGGCACTGAGAACCAAGGCCTTATTCACTGTGTAGTTGTTAATTGATGCATGCATGGAAGATGGTGACACTTTGGTAAGGCTTGCTCCTTGTAGAATTTCAGCGGGGTGCCCATACATGAGGAATTGTGTAAATGTGGGTGCTTAGAATCAGGGTAGAGGGAAGGAGAGAGAAGGGCTCTTTGGACATGAGCATCCCTTGGTGAGTCATTCCTCCTGGTCATTTCAAAAGCACAGGGACAACTATAGGGAGGACAGTTTACCACTCAATTTGCAGTAAGAATTAATGCTGTGTAAATTTGGGGGACAGAAGGCTTATGCAGTGATTTAGTAAAAATAGGAATGCTATGGCTTAATAAATTATTATAGGATAAATTATTCTGCCTCTGTTACTTCTTAAGGCAGGCAGGTAACAAGTTCTCTCCTTTCCATGTAAACCTAGTATCCAATCCTGATTTAATATTCCCACTCTGTTTTTGTAATTAAAACATCATTTATACTGAGAATAATTAAGACAACTGTACATTTGATTTTAAAATCAGTTTTGAGCATTGTGCCTTGTCAAGCTACAAGAATGGTTCCTGCAGCTTTTACAATGTGGCATTAAGAAGCAGACAGTGACCGCAGGCACCTGAGTGGAAGGTTTGACAGTTTGATAAATTAGGAATGACACTTGCCAAAATGGCTGTCCTTCCCGCAGTCTGCCAGTGGAGCATTTGCACACTGTTAATTGAATTGGCAATTTGTGTAACAGTGCCTGCCCCTGAGCTTCTGTAACGCCGGATCTGCCATTTAACTCTGATAATCCAGGACTTGGGAATAAGGACGAAAAGCTTCACATGATATTACTGCAGATTTAAAATGACAGTCGGGGACCTTGTTGCCAATTTCCCATTAAATGAGAAATAATTAACAATAGCAATAACAAAGTCTTATAAAGCTGGAAAGTTAAATTGACTTTTCAGCACTAGTATCGTGCAAAATTGCTTCTAGTGTGGTTATCGGATTGCCCTTTCAAGATTATATACCCTAAATAGTGTCATATGATGAACCAAACATGGGCTGTTTTGCAAACTAACCTGTTTTATTACTGTGAAAATCTTCTGATTATCTACAGGGCTTGTATTGTCATTAAGAATTTGTTTTATGCTATGCGATTTCATAGAGATGGGGACCTTAATGAAATAAGAGGTTTTTATTTCCTTACTTTTGCTAGTAATTCAGTTATGGCTGCAGCAGTATGTTGAACTGCGGCTAAATAGTGTCAATTATAAGTTTCGTAGAACAGTGTTAGTCATATCTAGTTTTTTTTGGCGTCTTTCTTGGGTGCTTCCCAGACTTTCAAGGAGTCCTGAACATTTGTGTGCATATTCTACCATCATATTCAGAGTAGTAGTTTAGAGTAAGACAGACTCCTGGCACAGGAGTCTTTTAAAGTTTTCAAAATATGTCAAGTTTTCACTATTTCTAAAGCCATGGATGTCACAATTCATCACTGTTTGTTGTTGTTGTTGTTGTTGTTGTTTAGTCCTGAAGGTCAACATCTTTGGGGTGGTACTGAGTTAGCTGTGTTGGCATGGATGGGGTGGCATTTCCCTGGTGCCCTCTGGGTGGCTATCCCTACTGGGTACAGTCAGCACTGTGGTTAAATATTTTGTCTGCCACCTTTGACCATTTACTGGCACGTGGGTAGTGGCTGAGTGAGGAGTGGATGCCAGATCAGCCAGAAAGGTCTCAGGAACTAATGTGATGGCCAAAGACAACCCTTTACTTTTACTATAGACTCCCACTTCGCAGGTGTAGTCGTGTCAGTGTTCATCAAAGTGCTTGTTCAAGAAGGGAGAACCGAGTTTCCTTAGATATTCAGGATAGTCAAGAATAGGATAAAACCTTCTGTTTTTACTGTAGTTAGAGAATAAGATGATCTTTGCTCTCTTTTTCTGAATGTACTTTTTGACCAACGAGTACATTCCGCTAATTTAATGTGATGGCAGGATATATGAACGAGAATCCCCAGGTACAGTGGGAAATGAGGACTGTCATGCTGGATAGAGATCTGGGCTTTTCAATGGAGAGGTTATATTGGAAGCCTGAAGCTATGGTGACTGCCAGGGGAAAAAGAGAGGGACAAACTGTTACAAGCATAAGCAATTAAGGCTTAGGAGGGAAGTAGGAGTCAGTGAAGGCAACAGCAAATGCTGAAAAAAGAGTAGAGGAGAGAACAGGAGGTAGAATGGGGTAGAAGTGAACTAGAAACAAAAGACACTGTACGTAGACTCAGAATACCTGGGTGTTTTTACATCTTACCTCTGTAAGTTTTGGCAAGTCAGGAATAAATGTATGCCTAGTTTTACCTCATGAGGGGTTTTGGTTTTTTTTTGGGGGGGTGAAAATTAAATGAACTATTATTGTGAAAATAGATTGCAAATTATAAAACACTACATGAAAATTTAAGCTGTTAATATAAGTAGCAATATAGAAAGAGCATAATTTAGAGAGGAGCAATCAAAAACTTCAAAATACCTAGGACCATGAAAGAAAATAAAGAGGAAGAGGACCAATAAGTAATGAGAAGCATGTTCTCTTGTGCCACTATAGTGTTTATATTCAGGACAGTGGCAAGGACAGGCAACAAGGTCCAGAGCTTTACAGAGAGACTGAGTTGGAAAAGAAATTCGGGTAACAGGTATGTAAGGTGGTGGTGGACGCTGCCCATTGTCCAGAAAAATGGTGATGTGTGTGCACAGGACTGATGGGAATCGCAAAACAGAAATGGAACTGGCATGAAAATTGTTGCATTTCCACAATTTGGACTATCTGATAAATTGAAAACATGTCTGGTAATTAATGTATATATTTAGTATGATAGTATTTTTCTTCCAGGAGAGCTTACAGTAAGTTGATGACATATTTAGAAATTGATAGTGTAGGACTGTTGCAATTGGCAATGTTAATATGGATATAGTATGCAAATGGCTAAGTTTTGCATATTTAATTGTCAGAATAGATGAAAGCTTCTGTACCTTTCCTCATTCAAGGTTAGGATATTATTTCATTTGACAATTATTGAATGCATATTATTTTGATTGCTTACTAGACATTCATTATATACTAGACATTGAGGTAAGACTTGTATATACTTAATGTCATTTAATTCTTTTTTTTCTAATCCTCACACAAGGATATGCTCACAGATTCTAGAGAGAGGGAAGGAAAGCAGGGGGTAGGGTGAGGAGAGAGAGAGAGAAACATTGATCAGTTGCCTCCTGTATGTGCCCTGACTCGGGATCAAAACTACAACCTAGTTATGTGCCCTGACCAGGGGTTGAACCTGCAGCCTTTTGGTATATGGCACGATGCTCCAACCAGCTGAGCCACTCTGCCAGGGCTGTCATTTAATTCTTAAAGTAACACTAAGGAAGTGGTACCTTTTTTAGCCCCCACAGTAAACAGAAGAAACTGAGGCTCAGAGGTTTTGTTACTCAAATTCCTGGCTTGATACAAAGCCTGATGCTCTGTTTTATGCTGAGGAGCAAATGGAGTTGAACATGAAGTGCTCCATCCATCTGCATTATGGCACAAGGGAGGTAAAGTATGTGTTAAGAAAGTAATGATGCAGGAAAAGATACACAGTGCTGTAAATGCAACAACAGAAGCAAGAGCACTCCAGAAGGAGTTGGAGAAAGAGATGTCATTGCTAACTAGGGACTATGAGGAGTTTCTTCCCAGACAGGGCTGGGACAAGTAGAGATGAGGCAGTGGTCACACAAGCAGGAGGAACCAGGTGAGGAAAAGTAATGGAGGCGTCAAAACTCTGGGTGAGTAAAGGAAAATTAAGTTACTAGGTTTGGTTGGACAGGGTGGTGAAAGAGCGGGAATGGTGAGAAACGAAGGGCAAGTAATCCACGCGCTGCAAAAACATAGCGCCCAGGCTGTCGCCGGTACAATTATGAGTTCACTAGTTCTCAGTTTTCTTTTTTCTTTCAGTTATTTTGTGTTTTATTTTGTGATGTTTTTGTGTATTTTGTCTTTCATTTGTGTTTCCAGGCACTTGGTAAAACCATCTCTGGGGTTATAGTGAGTTTCTGATTTGTTTTTAGTTATTTTGTGTTTTCAAAACGTTCTACCATTCTTTTGTCCCTAGGGAAAAATCCTGGCTGGATATTTTTTTTAACAGTTTAGTGGGCATAAGAAGTTTATTTTAAAAGTTCGATGGAAGGAAATGCCCTGATTTTTCCTGGTGATGCTGAGCTACATGCGTGTCGTGCTGGAAAAACTTTGGGTTGAAATGACCGCAGCAGGGGTCTGTGGGTCCTGGCACCATTCTCACTTCTAAAGCGTTTATGACTGTAGTTATTGCTCCTTTTTTTTCTTGGATGCTATGTATATCTTTTCTATTTTTCTACATTCTCTTACGTAGGTTATGTATACAGTTGTGCTTATTATCATTGTCCATCTTATCCTTTAAAAGTACAGTTTCACTTCTCAGTCTTTCGTATTATTTTTTTCTGTGTGTCATTTATTTATGCTCATAAGATAAAGATAACTTTCTTTTCTTCTTCCCTAGTTCCTTTGGGTTTTCTCCATTGTGCTTTTTTCTAAATTCTTTACATGAAAACTTATTTTTTTTTATTTTCAACTTTTGAGCTTCCTGAAATCTGTATTTAAAGGTATATATTTTTCTCCAAGACCCTCTTTCGCTCTGTCCCACAAATTTTGACATGGGGTATTTTTTTACATTGTTCCACTCAAAATCTTTCCTGATTTTATATTTAGCTCAAAAGATGTTTACTAATATGTTAAAGCTCAGACATGTTAGAATTGTTTCCATTATCTTTTTGGCATTATTTTTATTGTATATTAGTACACTTCTTACCTCTCAGGCAAATGGTGCCTTCAAAATTCCCTAGGTTGGCAGCTCATGTATAATGTTTTGCTATTTGCCTTAAGGATTGGACATACTCTGTAGACACTGCTGAGCACATGCTGTGTAACACACCCTGTTCATTAAGCTTTTGTTCTGGAGGAGGATGGTGGGCACAGGCAATGCACAAGCAAACGCATCAGCTACAGGACAGAGTAGTGACCGGCACTATGAAGAAATGAAGAAGGGCACTGTGACAGAGATAACCTGGTGGGGGCAGGTTTGCTACTTTTGACTGGGTGGGTAAGGCAGGACTACCTAAATTGACATTTGGACAGAGACTTGGATGACCAGAGGATCCAACAAGTGTGCAGACAAAGCAGTCCAGGGGAAGCAACAAACACACAACCTCTCAAATGGGAGTAACTTGGAATCTTCCAGGAGCAGAATTTGCTTAAGAAAGGGAGGGATGGGACCTTGGGTGTAGCAAGTGGCCATTGGCTAGGTCTAAACAGGGAATAATATTAGAAAGTCTTTGTTTTTCATTTTTGATTTGAATTTATTGGGGTGACATTGATTAGTAAAATTATATATGTTTCAGGTGTACAATTCTATAGTACCTCATCTGTATATTGTATTGTATGTTCACCACCCCAAGTTAAGTCTCCTTCTATCACCATTTATCCCTCCTGTACCCTCTCCTACCTCCCCCACCCCCATTCCATCTGGTGATCTCTATATTGTTGTCTGTGTCTATGAGGTGTTTTTCTTAACCCTTCACCTTTTGCACTCAGCTCCCCCCACCCTCCTTCCCCTCTGATCTCTGTCAGTCTGTTCTCTGTATCTATGAGTCTGTTTTTGTTTTGCGTGTTAATTTATTTTGTTCATTAGATTCTACATATGAGTGAGATCATATGGTACTTGTCTTTCTCTGAATGGCTTATTTCTCTTAGCATAATACTGTCCAGGTCCATCCAATGAGTATTTTTTTCTAAGTTTGATTTGAAGATTAATATGAAATTGTGTGTGTGTATAACACCTAAAAGAATACCTGGGACATAGTAAGCTTTCCATTAGTGTGCGTTTTTATTAATGACAGTAATCTTTTATCATTCCTTGTAAATACTTTAGCACATATTAGGCAGTTAAAGGTTTAACTGAATACATAAATACAGCATGGATGTACTGACCTCATTCGCACCCCTTTAAGTCTGTTGGTTCTTAAAAACATTTGTGTTCTGCAACTTAAAGATCTCCATATTGTTTTAGCATACTTCCTGTGTGGCCCTGGGCGAGTCACTCTTGCAGAACTGTGGTGAGGATTAAATGAGGTGCTGTCAAGCAGCAGGCGTGACGAAGGCATGTAATATGCACTCAGTGGTAGCTATTTTAATGGTCTAATTATAGTTCAGTACATTCTGTTTAGGTTCATAATTCCTTCAATCTGTGATTTAATTACTTGGAGGGACAATTCTATTCACTGTATACTGAATATATGAAAGTATAAAATAATAATAAAAGCCCCTTTTCTGTCTTCATAGCTGCACTTTGATGCTTATTAGACATCTCATATACTACAGGCTTTCTCAGAAGCAGCCAAATAAATTGATAGTCACTTAACATGCAGTTTGGAGGGTCAGGGAGTGGAATTTTATGGAAAAAGTTATTCAAAGAGTCTGTTTTCCCTGGATTTATTTGTTTGTGAGGACAAAGAGGGACTTGCAATTTATAATTTCTATTGAGCAATGTCCTAGCTGTAAAGAGATACTTTACTTATTTATGAAGAATAATTAATGATTTGCTGTGTGAAGGAAGAAAGCATTCTAATGAAGGCATACATTTTAAAGCTTGAGGTGGAAGAGAGGAAACCAAAGTTGCCAAAATCTAAACTATTTACATATCGATGATTTAGTTTGAAGGAGATAAAACATTCTTCAAACTGGTATAGTACTAAGGCTAGCAGTAAGTTGCAATTTATAATAACGTTTTATACACTGCATCATAACTCTTGAAATTCCAGCTTCTAAATCAGGAGTCATCGCATCAGGGTAAGATCTCATCAGTATCCAGACATTTTTAAGGCTATAAAGTCTTTCATAATTTATACATATGATTTTACTACATGTACAAGCAAACTTCAGCTATCTGGAACGTAAAGAAAATTATTTTGGATAAAAGTGGGCCTATTCTTCTCTCACCAGTCATTTTCTTTTTAATTTAAATCATTTTGGAAAGATTTTTTTTGTGTGGAAGATAATTGAGCCTTTTCTTTATGACTTGGGAGCATCATTATGTATGCATTTCATTACCATGAAAATAATATGTTGGGATGTCCTCAGGGACCACTGGACTATGAGAACTGTTTTGACTGGATACTAAATTGGCCCAGATTATAGTGTATTTTGAGGATTTTTTTCCTGTTATTTATTCACCCCCCTTTTTTTCTGTTCCTTCCTGATTGTCAGCTATAACTCCTCTCTGCTGTTAGCATTTCTGGACCTCCTTTTTAATTTGCTGCTTCAGATTTGCTTTTAGGTCAGACACCTAGGTTTGTAGGAATTACATAGAAACTCAGTGTGAACAGAATTTGATAGAGGACAAAGGGCTCCTCTGGGAATAAAGTACCTGGCCTTTGTAGCATCTCTTTTGACTCTTCAGAGACATTTTTCAGTTTTCTTAATTTGGATGCAAATTTACGGAAAGCACAGAGATGCTTTCTGGAATAAACTCTCTTTTGCGTGTGCGTGTGTGTGCAACACTCGCGGTTCTCCAGCCCTGAGATGTACCTGTGCCCAGTTCTCTGCCCTATAGCAATCCTACCCCCAAAAGAGATGCTGTTCTTAATAATGATTTTAGAGGCTTGCTGGAAAACCCTACCATTTCTCTAATTTCCTTTACAGCTCTTGTTTCCAAAAATATTTTAGCCTATGTGTTATACACTGAATATGGAAATGAAATTTTTGATGGTTCTACATAAAACTTTCAAGGAGCAAGCCTTCCCTCCAATTTTAAGTAAAGCTTCTGGATGCTCCAAACTGTAAACTCACATAAAATTACTTTAGTTTTAAACTTCCTAAACTGCTTTTATTTATTTCTCTAACCAAATTTCTTAGTGTGGTTCAGCTGCTTCATTTGACCTCTTGACTAAAATAAGTTTACCAGCATTTCATTGAAATGATTTTTATCTTTACAAAGATAAATATGGCCATATTTCTCAAAAATTCAGATTAAGAATGTAGATTACTGGGATTTATGAAGACTATTTTTCTTTTCAAATATTTGATCAGTATCATGGAATGTAGTTAGACACCTTGGAAAGCTATTAAATAGAAATACATCATGATTTTTAGGGGAAGAAAGGCAAATACAAGAGAAGAGAGTGTGTTAGATGAGTCCCCCGTGTGCCCAACTGACCATGTGGGGCCAAAGATGCTGATTTTTATGTTTTAAAATTAATCCAACATAGATTAACCATGTCACGTCCCCTTAACCACAGGCGTATGAATCTCGGGGTAGACAGCTGTTTGGATGTCCCACCCTGGGACCGCTGCCCTCAACAAACACTTCTGATTCTCCTACATGGTCACTTGGCAGCATCAATGTGCACCCATATGGCTGCATGGCATCGTGCCTGTTTACAAGTCGTCAGATTGTTTCACTAGGACCCAGGTGCCAGCGAACATGGGTTTGATCTGACTGCCTACTGAACTACGTGTCTTCTTTCTCAGAAATTTAAAAAAAAAAAAAAGAACTTACCTTGGAAATGACCTCCAAATTTATGGCAATATAGTTATTGTCATTTCATTATTTCCCTACCATTTGGACACTTACTCTGTCTGTAAAGATAACAAAGGAAAGGAGGAGAGTGATATTTTCTGTCGTTACTAAGCAGATAGTGTAGAAAATAGCGAACTACAAATGTGGGCTGTCACCTCGGGCCTCAGTATGACACAATTCCCAGAGCACCTGCAGCCCTGCTTGAAGATGAAATGGAGCGCTGGTGTGCTTTTTGTGACACTGGTGTTGGTCACACAACTTTGCTTTTCAACTGGTTTCACTGTTTAAGGAGGAATGGTGGTTTTCACTTCATGGGTAGTGTGCAGGCATATGAGATGATACATAAGGAGTACTTGCAGCTCCTTGAAATAAATGTATTGATTCATGTGACTACTCTATGCTTTGATGAAGGAAATTGTGCACTAGCCCCAGATTAGCAAATGGATGTTTAACATATCCATCATCCTTTTCTTTTACTGTTCCTAAATAGCTATTTTTGGTAGACTACTTGAGTTTATAAAAACACTTTTACCTATATTGTTTATTTAGTCCTCATGTACAGTTTACAAAGTAGTTCGGTAAGGTATTATTATTAATTTTATTTTACAAATATGAAAACTGGGGCTGAGAGCATCACTGTGCCTTGTCCCAACAAGTTTAAGTGACAGAACCAAGGCTCAAACCCAGGCTTTTTGTCCTGGGAATCCATTGCATTTGGCATGAAAGAATCCTTGAGAGAATGTGCTCATTAGGATAAATTCAGGTTTATTTCATTAAGTAAAGCCTCCAAATAGTTAAGAGGTTGATTGGAAAATAGATATTAACATGCTCATTAAAAGTGACTTTCATAGAAAATATCCCCAAGAGCTGCCATTGTAATTTATTGCTTTTATTTCTTTTTTGGACTTGCTTCTTGAGTAATGTTTTCAGTCAGGTTCTTGGCAACAGTTTTGATTCAGTTGTTTCCTTTTGTTAGAAGGTCAAAGAATTTTCATTTGCCTAAAAGGAGGAAAATTTGTCAGGATTCCAGAAACCCATACTCCTCTAGGTGTGACAGAAACCTTGAAATCTGCATCACTTCTAATTAATACCAATTTATGAACAGTGGCATGACACTAAGTCCATTTTATTGAAGCAATTGAAAATAAATCAAGGAAGTTATAGGTAAAGGAGTTTGGAAGGCAACAGGGCCTAATTTGACTCTTACTACCTTCCTCTTTTAGACAGGAAAAGTTTGAATCAGAGGTGTAATGTGAATGGGAGAGAAAACTTCTGTGGCCGATTGTCAGATCACTTTTTAATGTTGAATATGAATAAGACAGGATTAGAGTTAAATTGTCACCAAGTCAGTGTTTGACATCTGAATATTCGGCAATATTTGGAAAGGGGGCATGGCAGAATCACTAGCCTTATTAAAGTACAAATATTTCAAGTCTTATGCCTATTCACAAGGACATTTTTTATGAAAACGCCCCTTTTTCACTTTTAAGAGCTTTACTAAAAGTGTACCATCACCCACTGTAAGTGTACAGATGGATGATTTTTAGTACATTTCAAGCTCTGTCTCCATCACAATTCAGTTTTAAAAGATTTCCATCAGTATAAAAAGTTCCCTCGTGCCCACTTATAGTAAATCCCTGCTCCTACACCCAATGCCAGGCCAAGATCAGTCTACTTTTCCTCTGCAGTTCTGCCTTCTCTAGGAATTTCATGTAAGTGTAATCATAAAATATGTGGTCTTTTGTGCCTGGCTTCCTTCACTTAGTATAATGTTCTTGTGTCCATTTCAAGTCATCTGTGTCTGCAGTTAGTTTTTTTTATTATTATTACTGAGTAATAGTTTATTGCATGAATATAGCACGTGTTATTTATTTAGTTACCAACTGATAGACATTTGGACTGTTTCTGATTTGGGCTATTTTGAATGATGCTACTATGAGCATTCATGTACAAGTCTTTGTGTGGGAAATATGTTCTCATTTCCTATGAGTAAGTATACAGTAGTGGAATTTCTGAGTTGCATGGTAAATGCATACTTAATTTTTAAAGAAAATGCAAAAATTGTTATTCCAAAGTGATTGGATTGTACCATTTCACATTCTCACCAGCGACATATCCAGTTGTTTTTGTTGTTGTTTACTGTAGCTGTTTTCATTTTTTATTGTGTATTTGATTTGTCTTGGTTTTAGTCTGTATTTCTGTACACTGAGTCCTCACTTAATGTCCATAGGTTCTTGGAACTGCTGTGCAGCAATGTGTAATAAAACCAGTTTTTATCATGGGTTAATTGATATAAACAAGGGTTAAGTTCCAATGGCATCTCATCAACCTTTTTTAGGAATGACCTTATTGGAGGACCTGCTGTATTAGTTTTCTATTGCTGTGCAAGAAATGACCACACACGTAATTTAGGAGCTTAATGAAGATTTTTATCCACAGTTCCTGTGGGTCAGGAGTTTGTGTGCAGGTTAACTGGTCCACTGTTGAGGGTCTCATTGAAGGAAATCAGAGTTGGTTAAGACCATGACCTCATCTGAAGCTTGAGGTCCTCTTCTAAGATAACTGGTTGCTGGGAGCATTCAATTCCTTGAGCTTGCAGGTCTGAAGTCTCCATTTCTTGCTGGCTATCAGCTGGGGATAACTCTTAGTTTCTAGAGAACACTCTGGAGGGGTCCTTGCCATGTGACCACCTCCAGAAGCAGTTTACAACATGGCTGTTTGCTTTTTCAAGGCAAGAGAAAGAATATCTCTTTCAGGGAGACCTGAACCCTCTTTTAAAGGGCCTACCTGAGTAGGTCAAGTTCACCCAGGATAATTTTCATTCTAGTTAACTCAAAGTCAACTATTAGGGATCTTAGTTACATCTACAAAATCCCTTAACCTTTACCATATTATTCAACTTAATCATGGGAATGATATCCCATCATATTCACAAGTATTGCCCATGCTCAAAGGAAGGGGATATATAGCATATATACACTAAGAGCAAGAATCTGGAGAGCTGTCTTGGAATTCTGTCTACTGTTTCCTTTTTTTTTCTTTTTTTTTAAATATATTTTATTGATTATGCCATTACAGTTGTCCCATTTTCCTCCCCTTTATTCCCCTCCACCCTGCACACCCCTTCCCACCCACATTCCCCCTCTTTAGTTCATGTCCATGGGTCATATATATAAGTTCTTTGGCTTCTACATTTCCTATACTATTCTTAACCTCCCCCTGTCTGTCTTCTACCTACCATTTATGCTTCTTATTCCCTGTACCTTTTCCCCCTCTCTCCCCACCCACTGCCCTGATGATAACCCTCCATGTGATCTCCATTTCTGTGATTCTGTTCCTGTTCTAGTTGTTTGCTTAGTTTGTTTTTGTTTTAGGTTCAGTTGTAAATAACTGTGAGTTTATTGTCATTTTACTGTTCATATTTTTTATCTTTGTTTTTCTTAGATAAGTCCCTTGAACATTTCATATAATAAGGGCTTGGTGATGATGAACTCCTTGAACTTGACCTTATCTGGGAAGCACTTTATCTGCCCTTCCATTCTAAATGAAAGCTTTGCTGGATAGAGTAATCTTGGATGTAGGTCCTTGCCTTTCATGACTTGGAATACTTCTTGCCAGCCCCTTCGTGCCTGTAAGGTTTCTTTGGAGAAATCAGCTGACAGTCTGATGGGCACTCCTTTGTAGGTTATTGTCTCCTTTTTTCTTGCTGCTTCTAAGATTCTCTCTTTATCTTTCATCTTGGGTAGTGTAATTATGATGTGCCTTGGTGTGTTCCTCCTTGGGTCCAACTTCTTTGGGACTCTCTGAGCTTCCTGGACTCCCTGGAAGTCTATTTTTTTTGCCAAAGTAGGGAAGTTCTCCTTCATTATTTGTTCAAATAAGTTTTCAATTTCTTGCTCTTCCTCTTCTCCTTCTGGCATCCCTATGATTCAGATATTGGAACATTTAAGGACATCCTGGAGGTTCCTAAGCCTCTCCTCGTTTTTTTGAATTCTTGTTTCTTCATTGTGTTGTGATTGAATGTTTCCTTCTTTCTTCTGGACCACACCATTGATTTGAGTCCCGTTTTTCTTCCCATCCCTGTTGGTTCCCTGTACATTTTCCTTCATTTCCCTTACTGTTGCCTTCATTTGTTTATCTAATTTGTGACCAAATTCAACCAAGTCTGTGAGCATCCTGATTACCAGCGTTTTGAACTATGCATCTGATAGGTTGGCTATCTCTTGGTCACTTAGTTGTATTTTTTCTGGAGGTTTGATCTGTTCTCTCATTTGGGCCATTTTTGTTGTCTTGGAGTGCCTGTTATGTAGTAAGGGGCGGAGCCTTAGGTGTTCACGAGGGCAGGGCAGCCACGTTGCTGCGTCATGACGCTGTAGGTGGGGGAGGGGTCCGAGAGGGAACAATGGCGCTTGCTCCACTCTCTGCAGGTTTTCAGTGACTTTCTGCGTGACCCACAGTCCAATTGGGCCCTCTGGTGCTGGTTCCCAGGTGGGTGGACTTATGTACGCTCCAGAACCCTGTGGGTCTCTCCAACGAGCTCTCCTGTAAGTCCGGGAGTTCTCCCGTTGCTGCCGCCTCTGCCCCTACAGGAGCTTTCAATCAGAGGCTGTGAGGCTTTATTTCCTCTCACTGGAACTCTGGGTTGCGGGGTCTGTCTCGCTCCCCAGCTGTTCCTCCCGGTTTATCCGCACAAGGGAGTGGGACTCCCGGTCTGCAGCCGCCACCTCTCCCAGTCACCGCCACCTCTCCCGGTCGTCCCCTCCCTGGTCTGCAAGCCACCACCCCGTGCGAGTTCTCTCCGGCCCGTCTCGCCCCTCCTACCAGTTTGGATGTAAGTTTCTCCTTTAGTTCCTTGGTTGTCGAACTTCCATACAGTTCGATTTTCTGTCAGTTCTGGTTGTTTTTTGTTTTAAAATTTGTTGTTGTCCTTCTTTTGGTTGTACGAGGAGGCCAGTGTGTCTACCTACGCCTCCATCTTGGCCGGACCTTCCATCTGTCTACTGTTTCCTTAATGACTGATGATGCTGAGCATCTTTTCATGTGCTCATTAGCCATTTTTATATCTTCTTTGGTGAAATCCTATTTAAATATTTTGCCCATTTTTATTAGATTATTTATCTTCTTTTTACTGAATTATAACAGGTTATATATTCTGGATACTAGTCCTTTATAAGATATATGACTTGCAAATACTTTCTCCTAGTCTGTGGCTCCTTGTCCTATCATTTTCTTAATGGTGTCTTTTGAAGAGACGAGGGTTTCTAATTTTGATGAAGTCCAACTTATCATATTTTAATGGATCATACTTTGAGTGCCATATATGAGAAATCTTTACCTAACCTGAAGTCAAAAAACTTTTTCCTCTTATGTTTTCTGCTAGCATTTTATAGTTTTGCTCTTAAAATTAAGGTGCCTAATCTACTTGAGTTAATTTTTATACATAGAATGAGGTGTCGAAGTGTATTTATTTAGGTATATTTATATCCAGTTGTTCCATACACAGTTATTGAAAAGACTCTCTTCTTCCTCTTGAATTGTCTCGACACCTGTGTTGAAAATCAGATGACCACATATATAAGGGTTTCTACATGGACTCTCTCCTGTTCCGTTGATGTATTTATCTTTCCTTATGCCAATACCACCTTGTCTTGACTTCTGTAGTTTTAAAGCTTTGAAATCCTATAGTCCTATAGCATTGTTTTTCTTTTAAAAATTGCTTTGGCTTTTCTAGCTCATTTGAATTTTTATTTAACTTTTAGGATCAACTTGTTAGTTTCTCTGAAAAAAAAAGCCTACTGCAATTTTGATGGAAATCTCACTGAGGTCAATTTGAGCTGAATTGTTGTCCTAACAATACTGAGTCTTCCCAAGCCATGGACACACTATATCACTTTATTTATTTAAATCATCTTTAATGTCTCTAAGCAGTGTTTTGTAGTTCTCAGTGTACTAAAGGTACTGTAGCTCTTTTATTAAAGTTGTTTGTAAGCTGTTTATTCTTTTTGTGACTACTGTGAATGGAATTGTTTACCTTATATAATTTTCATGTATTTGCTAATGTATCAAAATATAATTACTTTTTATATGTTGATCTTTCATCCTGAAACCCTGCTAAACTTGTGTTTTATTTCTTAAATTATTTTATAAGCTTTTAGGGTATTTAACATATAGGATTAAGTCATCTGTGCATAAAGACAGTTTCGGTTACTTCCTTCTAATCTCAATGGCTTCAGTGTCTTTCTCTTGCCTTATCGCAATGGTGAGAGCCTCCCATACAGTATTAAAGAACGAGCCCGGCAAAGAGCCAAGGATGACTTTCCGTGTTGCTTCAGGATACAACTCAAATCACACCTGCTGTGTGTGTCTACTTCTTAGATGGAAAAAAGTCCCTTTTGAATAATTATTCTAAAACAAAATCTTTTGTCTAAGACCTAGCCTCTCCTTGCTTTCTTCCAAAGAACTGTGATGAATTTAGTTTTCATATATACAATTAAATATGCATGGCTTACTGGGATGGTGGAGATTTTGTTTTAAATCTTTGCCAAGATCCCAGCGATTCCCAATCCATGAAGAGATATCTTCATTGTCTTTCATCTCTGATGTTACCTACTCTTTTAGGCATGTTTCCATACACTATCTATAATAACTTATACTTGAATATGGCACGTTTTTCTTTCAAACCTTTTTCTTCTCCTTTTTTATCCCAAGAAAGAAATGAAAGTCACATTGGCTTGAGATTCAGAAGACCCAGCTAGCTAGCTATTTGATTTTTGGCAAAGTTCTTAACTTCTCTGGACTCCACCACCCCCTCATCTGTGTAGTAAGATGATTGAGTTTCATGTTAGAAGCTTAAATACTATTCTGTGTTTTAATATGTTATGGTTTGAGGACATACTACGTTATTCATCTTAAACACACAAAATGAAATTCATCTTACTTTAATACATGTTTTAAAATTCAAATTTGTTTTCTAGTCACATAGGGTATTAAAAAGGCTTCCACTTGCAATACAGTCATAGAAGACACTCACATAAAACAAAAATTCTTCTCAAACAGCATGGTCTCAAAAAGGGCAAAATTTAGGAATTAACATCAGGCTTTCTGAGAAGTTGCACATTCTGAAGCTCATACATCCTTTCTCATTTCCATCGGAACACAATGTAAACTAATAGTACTGCAGGCACCTTCAAGGAGGTCCCTAAAATTATTTTGCTTACTGGGATTTCGTTGTATCAGTAGTGTAGAATTTTGTTTTAGTTGTATTGTGTTAGGCCTCATGTAAATTAACCCTGTAACTAAACGTGATAATACATACCATAAGGTTTTCTGTGAGCCTGTCATTTATTTTTTATTTTATACTAATAGCAAAATAATGATTAATCCGAGTATGGTACATGATTACATTTTAACCCTGATTCAACTTGACCTTTAGAATGAAGGTAGTGTGCTCTGTCATTTAAGGCCACAATTATTAGACCTTAAAGTATTGAGGGTGATTTTTAAAACATTGTCATGCGGGTGGGGAGGCAGTGGGGCAAAGCCAAGTGCTATAAAGCACAGCATCAGCTTATAGCAGTTAGCAGTAGCTCAGCTTTTTCAAAGCCTCTTTTTTTCGAGAGAGAGAGATGCTAAAAGGGTGTTCAAAAAAGATGAAAGCTATGTGATTAAAATGAAGCATGCTATGTTTAACCGGCAGTTTATGCGACATAGTCTATATACTCTGGTCTAATCATCTTGTATTGTGTCTGACTAGTTTACTGTGGTTGAAAGTTTCTTGGCCAGAAAGGACCTTGTAAAATTAGTTCTTATTAGAAAAAAATATGGATGGCTGCAAAATTTGGAGAAAGACTGATTTTAGTCCTGTCAAATGACATAAATAAATGATCGGCAAGAGGATTTTGGTCTGATTTTGGTCTAATTTGGTGGATAAAAATGTGAAGTGCTGTGTGTGTTTAGAATTTTCTAATAGATAGAATTCCCATCAAACTAACAGTTTAATTCTTCCCAGAGATTTGTCCCTTACTCTATGTTTCAAAAAACTCTAAATGTGTGTATGTGAATGTACTTCAGAAATTAAAGTTGACTATGAAAAATGAAGTGATAACATATGAGTATAATACCTTGGGATATCCAAATTAAGTAAGGATGAAAGATGACGGTCCAGGATATCAGGATGTAGAATTTGAAGTCATAATACCTGTGAGCCAGAGACAAAAGCCTACCTGTTTTCTTTCTTTCTGATGGTTGGATAGTATTTTTTGGCAGCTTTAGTTATTTACTTTTTCTATTGGTATGACCTGTGATCTCCATTTCCTAAATGAGATGCATATGATTACCATATTGTAACTGATGACACAGGATAGAGAGTTTATATTAGGCGAGTGTTTTGGTGTTTAAGCATAAGATTTGTTTAGCTTCTCTCTTCCTAGGTAGCAATAGGTTTTGCTTTCATTTTGTGAAGTTAAACACTTGATATTTTATTAATTTACTGGTTATTAAAACTGTGTACTACTGCTTCGGTGTTATTTATAGGTTCAAAGATAAAACATGAATGTACCTAAACACATTGTTTTTGTGAAAGGCACAGGAAAGTTTTCTTAAGATTTCCTAAATTTTTAACCCTAAAACTCACACCTTGCCTGATCAGTTCTTGAAGATTTTGCTTTGACATGCTAATAATGGGTTGACTGCAAAGAGAGGCAGTTTTGGTGGGTGTGATTTTTTACATCATTTACCTGAATAATGCTGAAATTGTTAGCTCAAGAGGCTTGTAAAAGGAGTCTAGAAATAATCACAGGAGAGAGGAGATTGTTTTATTCTTATGATCTTAAAGTAAAAATGCTCCTTCTAATCAGAGAGCCACTGCTGTCACCTTTGACCTTAAAGTAAACAAACAAATAAGTACACAAATCTTCCAAAATACTTTACTTCTTGGTTGCTCCTGTCTCAGTTTTCAGCTGAGGATGTATACTTCTCCTGTGCCAAACTACTTGAACAGAAAAAATTTTCCTTGACCTATAAATTGCGAGCATGTGTTACTTCCAATTAATCTTTATAAGCTAGTGAAAGAAAATGTAATGCCTTGTATAGTTTGACAGTTCTAAAAACAAATTACCTTCAACTAGATTAACTTTTGAAATTAGGGAAGCCTCATGTAATCTCAAAACTATACATTGAGTGGCACCTGCTGAGTATCAGGTATTTATAACCTAGCCATAAAAACTCATTCCAGCCTAAAAAATCTAAGGTCTCAACCCAGCAGGCCTCTTAAAACAAAATTTGGCTAAAATGATTTATTTTTTTGTTGTTGTTCTATAATCTAAGAAGTACAAAAATAGAAGACTTAAGGTCCTCAACATGATTTTTAGGGAAAAACTTTAAAACAAAAAAAGGTAAGCCACTTGTTCACATGTAGACTAGTGTCCCTGTAAATTAAAGAAAGAGAGGGAGAAGAAAAGGTGGGAAAGACATAAATGGGGATGGGGAGGGTGGGGGACCTTGACGTTTAATGTATGGGAATGTATGCCTCAAGCTTACTGAGGGGCTATATGTTTGATTAGAGAATATAGTATATGCTTATACTCTAAGCCTGTCAGGTTGGCAGGTGTTAACCTGTCTTTTCAGATTTCTTATCTTGGGGTCTGTTTCTGTAGCTGTGCATCTTGTTGGTGTGAGAAAGATTCCAGATAGCACAGTTGTGCCTTAAAAGCTAGGAAATAATTTTGAAAAGATGAGGAGGATTAATTTAAAGCAGTCGTCATTAGTTTTATCTTGGGCACTTCAGTATCATTATAAGTAGTTTAGAGACCTCTTCAGCACAGGTCATCTTCAGGGCTCTAATTTCCTTTCGGTCTGGTTCATTGGAATCTTGTCAGCAATGCCTGCCTCACCATGGTGCCCTGGCAGGCAAGATTTTCCTTTCCTGCTAACCCCACCCTCACCCCCAAACTCCTCGCCCTGTGAAGGTGGCAGGCAGGAGGATAACTGGTTAATAAATATTTGCTAAAATGTTGAACAGAGAGCTTTGGTGTCTCTCAGGTGTCCTTTAAGGGAAAATGGGTCTAAGGAACCTCCGATAAATTTTTAAGGGTAGGGAGGTTTTGATCCTCAGGGAGAAGCAGGAGGAAAAGCATTTGGGGACAGGGTTTATGGATGCCTTCCGTGCTTTGAGGTGATCCTAAGCCATTTGTAACCCAGAAACAGTTTTCCATGTAGGAGTCCTTACTGAACCACCCAGGAAGGTGGGGGAAACTGAGTTAGAGGCAAGGTTTCCCACGCCTCCCAGCTCAGAGCTACAAGTGTCCTTGTGTGTCACTGGTTGTGGGATGTGTGTGGCCCTGTTCCCAGTTAACCTTTGTGTCTGTAACTGCAGCAGTGTCTCAGGTACCTGCAAACAATTACAGTATTTCAGTAGGCTACCTGGTGTGAGCTTCTCCAGACCAGGCTTTCCACATGACAACCTGCTGGCTTTTATTCAGCTGCACTGCAGCAGGTCAGTTTCGACATCTCAAGGGTGGTTCTGCAGAGCGTGAATTTTAATGTGATAAGCACGTGCGTTTTTCATGAAATGTTTGCACTTATGTATTAACATGGCTATTTTATAAAGTGGGCTGACATTTCCACTGTTTTCTCCCTGTGTTATCTTGCTTTGTTGCATGCTTTAATAGTTTCTATAAAGTTTATTGCCCCCTGCTGCTCAGTATCTTCGTATGCTGTGCGTTGTTCTTTACATCCTGCTGGGATGCAGTTTAATGAATTATTTTTCAATGAGAATGATATGATTTTTACAGCCTGCCCACAGAGATAGTGATTTTAATATAGTATTTGATTCTGTACCTTTGCTCATTTTTTCCCCATACATGTCACTATTACTGCCATCTCAGTGTCATGGGCATTGGCTGTCCAAGCTCAATGCCATGCATGTAATGGTCTCTTTTATTGCACGTTTAATTCTTTATCTCTTCTAATCTTCTCCCTGGATCTCTGTCTTCAATTCCATTTCAGACAGTTTGGCTTTTATGCCAACATCTGTACATTTGCTTTGCATTGAAATTCCAAGAATAACATCTTTGCTGCTGTTGGTCTCTCTTGCTCGGTAATTGAATCCACACATTCTTAGGATATGTTATGTGAGGTGATTTGGCAACTTTAGTTTTTTGTCAAATTAGGGCTTATTTGAAACTGTAGGAATGAGTTGGGGTTTATTCTCTGGGCACTTCTCCTGCTTTCTTTTCTTCTCATTGCCCCTACCACAGCTCTTTCCCCCTCATCTGGCTGAATTGTAGAGGTTCTCCTTTCTAGTTCCAAAAATGTAGTTAATATTTAAGTACCACCTCTTCTGCTATATCCCATTTCTTTCAGTTTAGTCTTCTTCCCTTATGTGCTTTCTCTGTACACATCACTGTCACCTCTTCTGTTCCCCACCCCTACACATCATATTTCTCCAGTGTTAGGTTTAACTTAATTAATATAGGCATTCACGACAAGGGATGTCTCAAGCTTGGAACATTCAATGAAAAAAAATAGTTATGTCCCAACATTGAGAGGGACCCCTCGGTATCAACTATGCAAGGTCTTATCTGTCGTTTAAAAATGAAAGTTATCAGGTCTATCTGCTAAAATATGTTTAGCTGCAAAAAATAGAGTATGCAACCTGTTAAGCAACAAAATGATTCATTATCTCACAGTAAGAGAAGTCTGTGGGTGGGTAGCCCCTGGTACCTCAGTGGCTCGACAAGGTCAGCCAGGACCCAGATTCTTCTATCTTTCTGTACTTCCATCCTCCATGCATTGCCTCTTATCCTCAAGACTTGTCACGTCATGATGGCAAGAATGATGTTGCAGCTCCAAGCATTGGTCCTTATACAACAGCTTTCAGAGTGACGTGAAGAAGTATGAAACATTTCCCAGAAGCTTCAGAGGGGAGTTCCCTGTATGATTTATTGGGCAGGACTGGGTCGTGGTTCCATACTCAGAGCAATCACAGATATGGGATAACAGGCATGGGAGGATTGGCTTAAAGCCAATCATCATTCATTTCCTGGAAATAGGCGCAAGAACATCAGGAGTTCCTTTGTGAGGAAGAGGGGCAGAGCAATAAATTTGGCTCCTTTTGAGTAGGCATCATGCGTGTTTGTTTAACAGGGGTTAGACCTGCTAAATCAAAAGGAACAAATTCAGGGCCTGTGTACCGCCACCCTCTCGTTCTCAGCGCCAGTAGTGAGTGTGGAACTTCTTCGTTTTAGAGTCCCCAAGCCCCATGTGTAAAACTTGCTCTGTATTCTTATAGAATACACTCTGTTTGCAACCAGTTAACTTATTACTAGGCAAATTTCTCTTTCAACACAGTGACATTCATATTTTCATGTTTTGAGAATATATAATTGCTGTGGGGTAACCAGTACTGTGCTTTTAATCAGGTTCCTTTTGCTGCAACCCCAGTGCAGAAGACTGTAGTCCATATGAAAGCAGGGGCTGTGTCTCCTTTTGTTCCTAATCATTCCTTAGTGCCATGTGAGTTCCTGGTAGACAGTGGGTGATCAATATGTACTTACTGAATAAACGAACCTCAGACATATGGGAATGACATTTTGAACTCATGTCACTTGCTCATATAATAAGATGTTGTAGGCTAGGGTAAAACTTAACATTTGAATCAAAGAATAAAGCAATTTAATTTGCTGGCTTGTGTCTCCCTGTGTAATTAAAAGGATTTAGTTGCTTATACAATAGTTTTATCAGATGTTTTTCATAAGTCAACAAGCAGCTCCTTTCCACTTCCCCGGACCTGCTGTAAGACTAGCCCACTTGCACAGCTAATGCATTTTGAAATACCAGAAGGAGAGAAGGAAAGCACAGATTTAATGTCTTTGGTGTGTGTCACTATGAAGTCAAATGTCACCCTGCCTCTCAGGTCCCTCAAAATGCAAGTGGAAAGGGAGGGTGCCCAGAATAGAGAAGGGCAGAGGTCAGTGGTTGGGGGTGAAAAGGAGTTACATGCAAGCTCCCTGTGCTTCTTTCATTGGCCATGTAATTAAGGGTAAAGCCAATGGGAAGAGGTGTGACAAAAGAGTTTGTTCCAGAATATTTATATTTTTCCAAAGGGAACACAAGTAGTAACTAATTTGCTCTAGAAGAAAAATACATCAAACTGAAGTAAATGTAAACTTTACTTGAGCCTTTGAAAAACTCTCTTCTAGACGTAGCTTATACATAATGAAATGTGCCCAGAAAGATATGAACCAAATGAGAGAGGCAAGGGGTGAACCTGGTTTCAAGGGCATAAACATTGAATTCCCATTTGTACTGATTTTCAGCTGCAATTTAAAAGTTAACCCAGAATGTTAGGGGTCATACATATTATGAAAGCTTTTTATTGTAATCCTAGACAAAACTTTATTATGCCATAAAGAAGTCAGGAGTCTTTAGTGAAAATTGTCATTAGCAGGAAAACAGAGTTGATTCCACTTAAAGCTAAAAGGTATACCAGGTAAAGCATATGTCTCCTTTACAGTGCATTTGTAACTCATGAAAGGAAGTAGATTGGTACTCTTTAAGTTCACTTCCTTCTCTTGTGTTCCCCGAACCTGGGTTAGCCAGGTGGAAGGCTATGGAATTAAGCTTTTATTACTCTGCCTGGAGCATATGAGCTGATGTAAGCTGCCAGGGATGAATGTGCAGGTCCAGAGACAAGCTGCCCTCTGCTGAGACCACAAATTTCCATCCCTCATTTTTCACATCTCAACTAAGTACTTGAAGACAAATGTCTTGAATGACACTGTTTCTTGGAATCTCATTTCATTCGTCACTAGTCACTCTCAGTTGCTGGAAATTAACCGTCATCATCATCACCACACATTCTCTATGGAAAGACTATGGGGCACATAGAGCTGTTGATTCAGGGTTAAGAGCATTTCAACTGTGATCTTTGCCTTCAAAGAAATTAGGGTCTTTTAGAGAGATTTATAAACATAGTTTTAGTTTTCAATTTATACAACTAGGGCATTTCTTCAAGGAAAATAAATAGAGATTGTCCCTAGCTGAGTCCACAGAGGTTGTATACCCGTAATGGAACCCAGCGATAAAAGCCACATCACCCTGGCCAGTGTGGCTCAGTTGGTTAGAGCATCTTGTAAACCAAAAGTTTGTGGGCTCGATTCCTGGTCAGGGCACATGCCTGGGTTGTGGGTTCAGTCCCCAGTGGAAGCGCAAACAACTGGTATTTCTCTCTCTCTTTCTCCCTCTCACTCTCCCTCCCTTCTGCTCTCACTAAAATCAATGAGCATGTCCTTGAATGAGGCTAAAAAAAGTTACCCTCCATTCATACCTTAGAGGTCTCAGGGGCAGGTTTCCTTGTGCTCTTGAGGCAGGAAGGAGTCTCATCACCTCACCTGAGCACTGCCATGGTGCTGGGCCATTTTGAAATGGGTCAAAATTGTTTGGAATACCTTTCTATCCACATTGCTGATGCTTCCTTTAGCTGCTCGTAAAGTTTCCTCAGGCCCACAAGTACCCAGTTGTCTTAAGGTTATTCTGTACCTGCCACCCTAGGTCTACCATTTGAGGAAAGGGAGGTAAGATAACCTTATCCTGCTAAAATGTTATCTCCGCACCCCCCCACACACACACACATACATTTTCAGAATTCTGGTTCTTTTAGTACAACTCAGATCCTCTAGTAATTAAGGGAAAAGTGAACTGGTGGTGTCAATACACGCTGCTGTATGAATCATCAGTAGCCTTTTTACCTACTCAGACACATTTCTAACTGGGATTATTTGTATAATTTCAGATACTGCACCACAAAGTAAGGGATAAAAGCTCAAAACATTTCCTAAATGTTTTCAGGAAGACCACTCAGAAATAGTTACTGGCACTGTGGGTTATAAATAAGAACAGTCACATCACAAATTAAAATGTGGCACACACAAACTATAAGCAAGGTGTAAAGTGACAACTAGAAGAACAGTGTGGGATACGGTGTAGGAGCTCAGAGCAGAGCAAGCTTCTCTCCAACTGTTTGTCGAAGGACCGCTGCGTGAGAGAGGTCTCTGGATGAGGCCGCAGCAACAGGGTTTGTACAAACGTGCTTGAGGCTGATGGGTAGTCTGAGTGGAAAGAATAGTGTAAGCAAAAGCACAGCGAGGCCCATCAAGAGGAGCCTGTTCTCCAGAGAGGTCCCTTTTTCTCAAGAGTTCTTCCACTGTGGAGGGAGAGATGATTGGAAATCAGCACCTGAGTACATAGGACATACTGTGTACTTTGTATACTTGAATTCTCTTCTAAACCCTATGAGCAAGCATCTCAGGAAGAAATCAAGGCTCAGCAAGATCAAGCAACGTGCCTGAAATACCATAGTTGGTAAATAGAAGACCATGATAGCAAACCTTGACCTGCCTGGTTTTAGAGCCTACTCTCTTGTCCTTGTGCAGACTCTCTCCGACTCGTGCCCGCAGGCGCTCGGGGCCAGCCGTGATGAGAGTGGTGTGGGGCACTGCCAAGCACTTGTAAGCTGAGGAATGACTGCATGCAGAGACATTTATTTAAACCCTGTGTGACTCAAGAAGACGTCTTAATTTTATTTTCCACAAGGATAATGGTATGATTTCGTAAACCTTCTAAAGGGAAGACTAGAAATGGAACTCCCCATTTTTAAAGCCAGTGGTACAAATGACTTATTTTTATACCTGATGTTAGCCAAAAGGCTGAGAAGCAATACAAATGACTTATTTTTAACCATTTTTCAGTTCGTTCAGAAACAGCATGAGTCATCTAAGAATGCTATTCACTTTTTGAAAACATGCCTAGTTTTGGGTGGGGGGGGGTTACCTTCACTGTAAAATACAGCCAAATTCTATTGCGAAAACACCTTTATTCATGTGGTCATTCCAGTATTTCCAGTAATTTAGGGCCCATTGACTTTGCAAAGATTTAGAGTTCCCCTTCATGTCTGACTCTTCAGTGACGTGAGAACCTTCATCTTATATCAGTTTATAGCCATTAGTTCATTTGTCTTTAGGGCAATGGTGAGTTTTCTCTTTTGGGAAGTAGTTGGGGGTGGTTTTGTTGGACGAGAAGGACTCAGTTTGTCATTAAAGCTCCTCCACTTGGACTTTGATGTCCACTCACTCCCGTTACTTCCAGCCTGAGTTTCCCACTGTGCACTTCCCAGGCTCATAGTGTTCTCTCTGGCCCTCGCACGGCTCATAGCATTCATCCAAGAGTGGCCATGGGAGAAACTAAAGAAACCAAAGCTAGCGTAAAAGCTTTTGGTGGAAGTTTGTTGCAAAGAAAGGTTAGAAGCATGCTTTTAGTAATATGAGATTTAGGGATTGTCTAACGACTTTATTTAGCCTAACTATGCCTATAATATCATGGCTAGGGAGATTGCTCTGCACTTTAATGATTGCTAGGTATTTTTTAGTTAAAATGTAACTTTAATATATTTCTTAGCCTATTTGTATTGTTAAATGACCAGTTTTATCCAAGAATGGATATAGAGACATAGGACCCTGAATGCAGACAGGGTTACAAAGGAGACAGTTATAATCAGATACTTTTCATGATAGAATTGTTTTAATTAGTTATGGAAGGTATATATATATATATATATAGTGATCTGTTGAGACCTAGGTGACTACATATTTTGTTTAGCAAATTAGCTAACTGACAAAATGGTCTAACAGTCATGGTTACATCAGCCAGTAAGGTTTTTGTTCCTTTCAGGATGTGCCTCGTGTTCAAATTCTAAGTGGTGGCTTTTCATCATTAAAGATGTTTGCAAACATTATAATTGCTCAAGCCATCTCTTTTGTTTTTTTTTTGTGGGGGGGGTGTTGTTCGAAAAGAACAAACAGACTTTTCTGATTGGATACTGAGCATCTGACAGTGAACTTAGTTTTCACAAATCATTGTGTGCATTATGAGTGCCTTGCTCCTACACCCATTGTTGGTGAAACTGAATTTGCTCTTTTTCCTCATTGGCGAGAAGATGAGCTTACTGTGTTGGCCTCTTGCTCAAAGGGAGTGAGAATGCTAGTGGTATAACTGGAGGGAATAACTTTACATCCTTTTAAACAGTTTCTGGGTGGGATTGTTGAATGAAGGACAGAACGTTTTGCTCTAGCAGGAGAAAGACATTTTACTCCCAGACACAGAAATCTCCCACTCCAGCTTCTGTGACACATCGCTGACCATTGGAGAACATGGAGCCTACTGCTGGTTCTTGGGTGTTAAACAGCCCTCACTGCTTTTATTGTGCCATTAATTGCACTTAATGCAGCTGCATCGCTAGTACGCTTGGCTAGGCTCTGAAAATTAAGTAGAGGGTACTTTGTTATAAAATTCACTGTAATGAGCTCTGGTGGGACAGGGTCTGTTAAGTTTGAAATTACCTCGGGCCATTTCTAAAGGACTTCTTAAAATATTTCACATCTATAAAAGTTTGCAACTAGATAAATAGCCATGGAGATTTATGTCAGGCAGAGGGAAATCCACATTTCTCCTCAGTACATCTTTGATACAATATGAATGTTTTGAATGTTTGAGAGTGGTATTTGTTTTCTACATTTTCCTCTGCCTCCGACATTCACTAAATTCCATAAATTCAACTTCAGCTGTTTCGCCCCATGGTTTATATATACAGACCTTTTTCTTGTTTGGTTTATTTTTTGAGTCCAAATTATGCACTGCACTGGAATAGGACCCCCTCCGGGTGTACATAAATTGGTTCAAGAAGGGGTCACACCTCCACAAACAAAAATACTGAAGAGACAGCTATAACTATTAGCCAATTAGTTTAATGTTACTGGGCCTGAAACAGGTTACTGGTACCTGTCTAATAGATGCTTAAAACAACTTTAATTCCCCCAGCATTTTGGGGCTATGTGACTGACTGCTGCAGTGCTTCTTGGTTAATAAAATTTTGCATTGACTAATTTACCAAGAAGCTTTACCAAAACATCCAAGTAATCCACACATAGTCATTAGAGACAGGTCCAGAACCTGCTCCCTTAGGAATGATTTGAAAAACAACTCACTGGGATCAGCCTCACTGCGCTTTAGATGCACTAGCACAAATCAGGTGGAGGATCTTCTATGGTTTTAATGCAGCCATTTATCTGAGTTTTGTAGTTAAAGTTTAAGCATGAGGTAATTAGAGCCCTCCAAGCTTGAAATTCATGGACCTTATTGCCCCTTTAAGAGACTCTATACAAGCTTGCCACGCTCACTGTTTGATATATATATGGAGCCTTTGTCAAAAGCCTCTGGTCACAATGTAGTTTTAAAAAATTCAAAATCGGTTTTCTTTTCTTTTTAGCTCTTACACGTGTAAACAGGGAAGATTGCAGTATGCTATTACCGAGGTCAGTCAGCAGTCTGTTGTGCCCTTTGGAGGTATTCACTAATCGATAATCAGACACACGCAGCCACGTAACTCCGCAACTGCTGTCCGGATGGGTCTGACAACAAACGACATGACCAATCAGGACCAGGGAGTAGAGGGGGCAGGAGGCTGTGAGCCTGTTTGGTTTCTTCCACTGTTTGTTCCTCCTGGCAAAAAACGGGAGATAACCTTTATTGAGCCGCTCCCTCTGCTGCAGGGCTTGAGCGGTGTATCTCTGCATGAGGCAGTCAGGACTCAGCCTGTCTTCGCAGTATCTACCGTATGTATGTATTTTTAGAAGTTGAGAATGTGAGTGTAGATTTTAAAAATATGTAGGTAGACCCATGCACACCAACCCACCATACCACCTGTCTTCATTTACTCTCATAAAAGGTTATTATGCCCCAAATTCACAATATAGAATCAAAGTTCAACTGTAGTCTTAAGGGCTTCAGGTACGCCAAATGATCCTGTCTCCGGGAAACATTTTCTCTCTCCTGTTTGTGGAGAAGGCCATGATGTGATGTACTCTGTACAATCTGCAGGGCTTTCTGTGTTTGTGTCTTTTTAAATTTGTGTATGATTCCTAGAACACACAATCTTTGAGGAAGAAGAAGGAAACTAACATTTAGCAAATACCTCAGATGTGTCCAATACCGTGATAGGCACTGTACATATCTCATCTTATTTAATCCTTAAACAGCATGCTCACGTGGGTGGTAATATGTTAATCTTTCTGGTAGCTATATTTCCCTGAGATTTTTCTACCTGGCTCAAGGTCCCACACAACCTATGAAATGATAGAGAAGGGACTAATTTTCCTCACTGAAAGCATTTTACTAGCACCCGTTTTTATTTTGCTACAGAGATTTTTTAAAAATCCAGATTGCATTTAAGTGTACTTATTCCTTACTGTTTGCTAGGTATGTGCTAGAAAACTGTCTCAAAGATTGGTACTTATCCCTTGACACAGCTCCTTGGACAAGGGACCTCAATCTACAGACGGGGAAACCAAGACCCAGATGTCAAGGGTCCTACCCTTTTCCCCCCACTGGTAAATAACAGAGCTGAAACGAGAAATAAAAGTTTCCATCTGTGCTAAAATTATGCTTTCTGTGCTAAAATACAGCTGCCTCTTTATCATTTTAAGTACAGACTTAGATGGATAAAAACATTAAGACCATTTGAAGACTATTGCAGAGGACAGAGCTAGATTTTGTTGAGATCAGAAGCACGGAAGAAGTTCCCCCTACAGAAGTGAAGTCGGTAGGTGAAGCAAACGGACTTCTGAAGGTAGTGTAGAGAGCTTATGCTTATTCTCCGCTACGACTTAAATTATGAAGACAAAAACGAAGGTGGCGGTAATGCTGAAAACGAATAGAAATGAACATGGCCCAAGGAAGTAAAAGTGACCACCACAGTGTCCCTAGCAGATTCTAAAGGCCCCAGCTGTCTTTGAAGGGGACAAAAGAGAGAAGAGCTAAGAGGGGCTAGTTGTGGAGCAAAGGTGAGCGCAGAGTCTTTTCTTCGCAACGATGAAGATGAGGCCTGTTTAAACAGTATGTTTGAAAGTCCAGGAGAAGTTGTCTTCCTCTCTGGCCACTTTGAAAATTCAACTTTACTGAAGATGAGGCATCTGATTTTTGTGAGAAATGTTTCTTGGGACATAAGGCCTTGTTCTCTTTTACCCATAGCAGTTCTTGGCCGCTTTCTTCATTGGCTTAAGCAAAATTCATTAAACAATGTAGACGGAATATGAGGTTCTCTTTTCCCCTCTCAGTTGCTTTTTTTTTTTTAAACAAATAAAAGGCATTTTCTTTTTCTCTGATTACTCAGTGTTCTTTTCATTCCTATCTGTGTATGTTAACAGTCTGTTGTGGCACTTTCCTATGGGTATTTGGCAGATCTTGGCTGCAAGGAAGAGGTACTGGCTGCTTTTGAGATCCGAGAGCAATAGGGACTCCAGAAACAAGTCCGGGTAACTCTTCTCTTTATGACATTTTGAAAGCTTTCTCCACAGTGAGACATGCAAGGACAGGGAGGCTGGGAACGAACTGCACAGCAGAGGAGATAGGTTGGAGGACTCAGGAGGACGACAGTGGCTCGATTTAGATGCCTTTAGGCAGGTTTCCCTATTCAAGGATACTTCTGAACATGGATCGTAGTAGGTCTATGTTTTTTGAGCATAATCCAGGAGAATTTGTTCTGAAGCTGAGATTCTATTGGCTGGATTGGCCACCATCCCCTTGAGCCTCATTTTTGTAGATTCAGGTAATAGTAAGACAGTAAAAATTTTAAAAAGCTTACGTTACCTATTTCTCAGCCTTTCCTAAACTCTGGGCAATTTTGTAGATTCTTTTGAGGGTTTTCCATCTTTTTATATCTCCTGGTTGCTGCTCCCTTCCTCTTCTCGGGGAATAAACATCCTCAGGTCAATTTAAAAAAGCTCTTCACTTCAGGTGGTTTCCCACTTATCTTCCTTGCTCAGATCTCATCCCTCATGCTCCTTCCTTTCACTTCCACATTTCTAGAAAAAAAATTTCAAGTGCATGATTCATGGTTCTCACTTCTCATTTACTCTGCAGTTGACAGCAGTGCCCCCACCCAAGGTCTCCGGTCCTCCCCCAAGACACTGGACATAGTTGATGAATCTCTCCTCCATGTGTTCTGTTCTCCTCTTTGTAGAATACCATCGCCCCTTTCTTCAACTCCTACCCCACCAGCTGTTCATTCTCAGGCTCTTTGCTGGCTCTCTTCCTCTCTATAAATGCAGATGTTCCCCAGGCAGGTCCCAGCCCTCCCTTCATTCTGCCTCCCATGGCTCTGTGCCCACCTGTGAGCTAAAGGCTTGCAGCCAAGTCCTCATCTTTGCCACACTTCAACCCAGAGCCTCAGGTCCACCAGACTTCCTTTTCAATGGGCCTCTCCTCCAGTTCAACATCCCATTTTCTCCTTGACTCCTCATTCCCTTCTAAATATCCTACCACAGGGGATGACTAAACCATCCCTACAGTCTGCACATACAAACACCTGGAGTTCACACTTGACCCTTTATTTTCCCTTAATAGACAGTCATAAAACTCTCTCAATCCTATGTTCTAAATATTAATACCTTTAAAACCAAGCCCCTCTCTACAGCGTTTCTAACTTACAAGGAGTATGCACATAATAATAAACAGGGAGTATGCATTTGACCATGGTTAAATTAATTCCCATGCCTGAACCCAGTAAACTGATGGGACCAGAGGCTTCCTGGAAGAGAGAAGCAAGACAGCTGGAAGACAAATAAAAAATGACTGGATAGTGGCAAAGTCCATTCTCATCAGAATGCTGGTTCAGTTCTTCAGTTCAGATTTTTGGCAAGGGATGCAGATTCTTTTTCAGAAAATGTTGATTGATTGCACAGTTGCACCCACTTCATTTGCAAACCTTCATTATCTCTTTTCCCTTTCCTCTCTCTGTCTGCATTTAGAAGGGGAGGAGCAGTGTATAATTCCACAAAGCAATTTTTGTGAATAAACCAACTAACTGGCTGCTGCTTTCAGTCTCGCAGTCCCACACAGAATACAAGTGTCTGCTTTAGTTGTGTGTTCTCTCTTGCCTGACTCTCTTGCATTCATTCGAGCATGCATTTGATCGCTCACTCATTCATTCGAGGAATCATTTGTTTAGTCCCACTAGGTGCTGTCCGGGAGCGGGGTATATGTGGGTGCTGGGCTTTTTTTTTTTTTTTAAGATTTTAGAGAGAGGGAAAGGGAGGGAGAAAGAGGGAGAGAAACCTCGATGTACGAGAGATACATCCATTGGTTGTCTCTTGCATGTGCCCAGTCGGGGACCTGGCCCACAACTCAGACATGTGCCCTGACGGGGAATCCAACCACCAACCCTTTGGTTCACAGGACAGCACTCAATTCACTGAGCCACACCAGCCAGGGCCCAAGAGACAGATGGCCATGTTGCTGTAGACCTTCATCTGCTAATATAGCGAGACCTAGCTCCAGCTGTTACCATTACTCATTGAATGGGCTTTTGTTTATATGAAATCTGAAGGAAGATAGTAAGGTTGTAAGAGCTGATTTTAGTTTCCAGTGGAGGTAGCTGCTTACGTTTACCTAATCAAGTTATGTCTGAGGCATTCAACATCTTCAAACAAATGCCAGTTACTGCTGGATAGGGCATAAGTGAATCCTTCAGAAGAAAATTCAGTGGGCAGTTGCTGACACTTAGTGAATTGCTGGCGCTTTGCCCAAGTATGTGTGAAATGTTTGCGCTGGTCCGAGGCCCTGATTGCAGTTGGCATGCAGGGCTTGCAGTGACACTGTAGATTTGACATCATGCCATCGGAAAGGCAGAACGTGGGGATAGAATACAGAGCAATAAAGTATCCCTAACATTTTAGGAAATGATTCTTAAATATTCCTAACATTTAGGAAAAATAATCTTAAATTTCCTGTTAAAATTGGGATAGAGGTATTGATTTAGAAAAGTCACCTTCGGTCCAGCCTCTGCTTTTCATAACAAGAGGGAGAGAACTCATGTGCTGAGCGCCTCTGTGCACTACACACAGCGCTCTGGCGTGTCCATTTATTCACAGACTTTTATAGCGCACCCATGTCGTGGGCCCTGTCCAAACCAACAGGGTTTCAGCTGTGCACAAAACGACTCCTCCAGTTCATGAAGGTCTCTCGCTAGCGGAGGAGAGACACGGTGTGTGACATGAAAGCAGACCCGGGGATGCCGCATATCTTCACAACAGTCCAAGGAGACATTAGCCCTTTTGACAGAATGAGAACTTGAGGCCTATAGAGCTGAATTCGTTCAAGACCACCAGCTAATTAGTGATAAATGGACGGTTTAAAACTTGCTTGTCCTGACTCTAGAACCCAAATCCGTTTCTCTGTGCATAGCCGTCTCCCAGTCGTGAGCCTCCTTCCACTGACCCCTCCCTGCAAGCAGAGAGCAAGCAGTGTCTTGGGAAGGAATCAGACGTCCTACAATAAGGAACCCGAGTCATTGCAGTCGTCTTCCAACCTCTGAGGTGGTACAACAATCCACTTGGTGACAGAGTTGCCTCACACAATGCCAAGCTGGATGTGTGCACTGTGCACTTCAGGGGCTTTGGTGCAAGTGGTGGTGTGTAAGTTGTGCAGGTGTGTGAGTTGTGAAGTTAGAGTTTTCAGAAAGAGCCTAAACCTTGGTCCTCCTGGGTATTATCAGTAACTGGTTAGCTGTAGTATTGAGCACCAAGGCGGTGCTGTGCTCAGGGGGGACCCCCACCCTTCAAGTGTCTAGAGGGGTCTGGCGGTTCACTGATATGACGTCTTAAGGAAAAGCATGTTGGAGTGGGCATGATGGTGAAGCTGGGACCTTGCCCAAGTGGCCATGTTACTGTGCATTTGTCCTTGCCTTCATGCCTCACCAGTGGGTCCCAAGGCCTTGACCGCCATAGCTTACTGTCTGTGCACCTCGCTCTCCCTCCCCCAGGTCTAACAGCACCCCGTTCTGAGGTCTTCCCTGCTGCCCCTTTCTCTGCCCTCATTCAGAGTTGAGTTGATAGTTGCACATCGATTGCATTGCATTCCTTTGCCTACGTGCCCGTCTCCCCCCCAGAAATCGATTACCGGAGCGTTAGGGCGGTGCCTTTTCATTTTTGTGTCCTCTGACACAGGGCCCGGCACAGAGTAGAGACTCAGCACAGTTTTTTCACGGATGTTTTGGCTTTCTTCTGCAGACGTTAAAAATAAAATCTAGAAATGGAAGTAGGAGCCTGGCATATCTCTGTGGTACCTAGGTCAATGAAATTAATATCTTGTTTTATGAGTGTTTGCTAAATTTTTGATGAATAAGCATAATCCATAGTCCAAGATCATTGAGCTTTGGAAACTCATCAGAGCGACTTTTCAAGCAGGTGTTGTTACAAGCAGAGCATTTCATGCTTTGGGCCAGCACCCCACTGTTTCATCAAACTGTTCGTGTTGACTATTCTTTTGGCAGAAAGAAAACCACTGAACACACCGCCAAGCATTTATGTGGCCCAAAAGCAAGGGGGGAGGGAGCAAAAAAAGGAGAGGGTGCTAGACCTCTTTTGCCCAGAGAAACATAAGCTGCTTCCTGCACACCCAGCCCTCTCGGCCCTCTGTTGTATCAGTGACCTAGGAAAGCCCGGAGGACAGGTGGAGCATTAGACTGGAAGTAATAAGGTTGTGCCTGACTTCCTGCAGTATTTGTAGCAGATGTTACAAATGTCATAACATGAAGCTTTGGGATCATACTTGGAAAAAAAATCAAGATAACAGATGTGGGCCTCTTCCTTGTCCCAGGGAGTGCTGAGTGACACCGGGCTGCCTCAGTGGTAGTCTCCCTCCCGGGCAGAGTCGTGCCACCAGCAGGCTGTGTGCTGGGGAGGTCAGAAGGGCTGATAGCAGTGTGGCAGCACTCAGCTGAAGGGCTTTTAAGACAGTTTACAAAATGAAAGTCTAATAATCCTTTTTTTTTTTGGCCCCTAACTTAGGGAGCATAGTGAATCTAACCCTCATTAAAAATTTAAACTTTGCAAAACATTTTCAGCATATTAGTGGGAGGTCGTTTCTGCCAATCAAAGGACAAGCATTGGACTTCGCAAAGTTAGTGCTGCATTCCAATTCCAAATTCGATGTGTTCTGTTTCACTCTCGGAGAGCGACGGCCAAAGAGCGCTGGGTATCTTTTTATGTGCTGTGCACGTACTTCACGGGAACATGCAGTATTCCTTCCCAACATACACAGAGGAGATGGAGAGGAAAGTGGCAATTGGAAGAAGAGGAACTTTAATAAGAACAAGAACAATAACAGTGGCAAAACAAGAAGCCCAAAACTGTAGTTGGCAGATTGTACTCAGAAAGCAGAGCAACTTCCTACATCAGGCTGGAGGCTCAGGCCAGTGTCGGTGCTGTGTGTCTCTGGCCGACTGACCCTTCTAGCACACTGGACCGCCTCACTCAGCAGACAGCATCTTAGGCATCTTTATGCTTCAAGTCCCCAGCAGAGTGCCTGCCACGTAGTATGGCTCAGTACAATTGTTTGTTGCTATAGCCCTGAAGCCAGAATTAATTAGTTTATATCTTCCTTGCTGAGTTCATCTTAGATAAAAATCAAGACTCTGCCACTTGAAGATTCTCCTGTTCGGCATTCTTCCTTTTAAAGTCACTCTTAAAATTTCCTCAGACTGCAGGGGGTACAACTCATCATACCTCGAAACTCTGCTGGAATAAGAAACACAGGAGTTAATCAGGGTCAGTTGTTTTTTTTTTTAAACCTTCTATTTACTTTGTTAAGAGAAAGAGGAAATTCTCCTTCCCTTCATTATATAAAAGGAATCAGATAGTTAGCTCTAACCCTTGCATCCAGAAGCAATCCCTGCAGCATCTACTTGTCGAAGCCAGAAACACATCGGGAAAGAACTGGCGTCATTGCTGGACTTCAGCCCTTTGGAAGTGCCCTCTTCTATATACACCGTTACTTTCAAATGATCGAGTAACTGCTACTGGGATGGTTGACACCATCTTTATAAAGTCCTCTTTGGATTTGCGACAGTGACTGGGAAATACCCGGAGAGTAAACATGGCCTATTTGTCCAGTCCCGTGGCGCGCTCTCCTCCTCCAGACCTCCTTGCATCTCTTGAGGGTCCCCCTCATGGACCCCTCTCCCCAGCCTTTGGCCCAGGCTGTACATCACACCTACATTGTCCTGAGATTTCCGTCCTCAGAGATGTTGACTGTCAGGCGTCATCGTTCCCTCAGGTGCTGTCACTCCAAACAGCAGCCTAACCCGCTGCCTTAACAGTGTCCTTGTCAAGGGGAAGTTTGGGTTCTCCCGTGAAGAAGGTGTTAACCATCCTATATGTCGGACGAGGGACATATAATAGTTTCTACAGCAACTACGAGACTGTCAGAGGAAGGACGTACTCTTCTTTTCCCAGCTACACATGAAGAAATGTCTGCTCCGGCAGCTAGAAACTCTTATTCATAAATAGCAAAGTGAACCTTTAAAATGGAAACTTTTTACTAAAAACACATCCATGTAATTTGTTGCTGACCATGGGCACAAAAACATCGTCAAGACCATTACAGTGATACTTGGGTGCTTTTTCTCTTTTAGACAGCTGCCATTTTCATGTTGAAAATTATAAGAAGTTTTCAGAAACCACATGCATACTATTTAGCTCTTCAGAAGATAAGTACATGGTAAACACACCCTTGACTCACAGACCTATTGGTTGTTGTATGTCTCCCTCTCAGTTCTTTCCTGCTGAAGCCATACAGATACACCTTTTTGAGAAAAGCAGACATGGTTTCTTTTCCCCAAATTCAGCAATCCATTTGTCGGTATTAACACTTTCACAGTCACACCATCCCTAATGCTCTTCCCTGATGTACTCAATCCATACTTAGATTGTGAGGGAGATTTAAATATGTGTTGCATCAAAGAGTTTTTGAATCAGCCTAAGACTTCTTAGAGTTTCAATTATCTTATTGGATTAAATACCCCTCTGTCTAAATTGGTAATACAGCGTGTCAGTGGTTTCTGTAATATAGATTATGAAGATGTATTTTTTTTTATTTTTAAAAATCTAAATATGAATCTTAAACCCAATATGTGCTCTGCTGAACGCAGAAGGGTCTCTTTTTTGTATTTATTGTTGACCAGGGATTCAAATGCCTTATGAACAATGCTTATCCCTATTTCTCTTCTCTGCTCATCAGTTACCTTCTATTTTAAATGGTAAAAAACGAATGCTGCTGAAAGTCCATTGAAAAAGTAGTTATTCTTCGCCTTCAGATATTTACATGAGGCACTGAGTGGAGACCACGGGCTGTGCCTGCAGCACCAGAGTGGCAGTGACAGAGCTGCTGCCTTGGCTGAGCTGGTACCCAGCGCTGAGTTCTCCAGTGCCTCATCTCCATCCCAAGTGGAAATGCCCCCGTGTCTGAGGCACGCACTAACAATGAGTTTAGTGTTGAAAGGCTGCAAATGGCGATGGAGACAGTAAGCGGAGCTGTGAGGACAAGTTTTAGAATGAAGATCTGGTCCCACAGTAAATGAAAACATAAATTTGATTTTACATGGAAACACACACACACACACACACACACACACACACCCCTCATAAACTTCTAAGGCTCCTGGGAAAACCCTTCGTAGCTTCCGTTGCCCTACAGTGAGGGAGGCTAATTGAAATTCTTCTAAGGAAATCCCTTTCTTTCCTTTGGTAGCCATGGAAAGATTCATTAAGCCCTCTATTCTCTACTCTTTCCCACCCCTGACTTTGCTTAGCCCAGGCACTTAAAGCCCAGGAGTGATGCCCAAGATTCCGTCAAGCATGCTCCCTTCCCCTGAGCTTGTGTGGGAACAGAGCCTTGCCTCCAGGCTGACAGATTCAGAGGGTAGCCATCCTGGCCTGGAGCTTGCCTTTTTACTACCTGGATAATATTGAAATAATACCTGCAGAACTTTAAGGCTACTTTTACCTATGCTAACACCTTGTTCATCCGTGGAGGGGGGATGGATGGGAAAATCTCTCTAAAATGGTCTTTCTTATCTTCCAATGACTACTTCTTTTTCTGATAAAACAATCCATTGGAAGCCCTCACAATATCATACTCATGTTCACTTTTAAGTATCTTTTTCAAGTGACCCCTTAAATAACAAGCCTTTTTCTCTCTCCCTACCTGTGGTTGCTTTCCCACTGTGAACTGTGTTGGTGAGGAGCTGGGGCAGCTCCACCTTCTCTGGAAATGGGGATGGGGGGGGGTTGGTTATGAAGGAAAAGGGCAATGCAGGACCCAAGCAAGTAGGGCTCCTGACTTTCCCCCCTTTCATTATGTGTCCACTGAGCTGTCCTGCTTCTGTTTGTGATGGGTTCTTCTGTGGCAAGCTGACCTTTTGGCTGAATAGGTCAAGCTCCCACTGAGCACTGATCCTCGGCCTTTCTGGCCTTTGTACCTCCCCAAAGGTGACAAGCGCTGGTTAGGAATATGACTGGGGGTGTGGGGTATATTTTCCAAGGAGGGATTGTCTTTTACTGTGTTGAATTAATTCTCAAAGTCTGCCTCACAAGGTTGTGCAGAAGAGTCTAGATACCTTCTTCACTATGCATGAGAGTCTGGGTTAGAGCACTTTTGCCCAAGTTGATAAAGGACAAAAGTAATTTTTCACATACATGTTTTAGATTGTGGTTTCTTTCTGTGGCTTCTACTTCTGCGCAGAGAAGGGCCACTTGTACAGTCCTAGTGATTCATCCTATCATTTCAGTGTTCTGAGACAGTCAGCATTTCTTTAGTTGATGTTTAAGAGCCCGTCTCCCTATATGTCTCTCCTATTTAAAATCTTTTAAAGCTCTAGGTATTTTACTTTTAACTATGGCAAAACCTGAGGTAATAGTGGTATGGTATTTGTTGAAAATTATGTGCTGGGCCTAGGTTTATTTTAAATTGCTTAAAATTCTCTTTCAGACTATTTTTTAAGTTTCATAATAAAAACAGTAACTAGCAATTTTAAACATGAAATAGGTACTCAGTAAATGCTGACTTGAGTTTGAAGTTGAATTACTGTGTTACCGTTGGTTTTTTTTTTAACAGTTTGTGGAAACTGTTCAGCTTATAAAACTCTTACATCTCACTATCAGTGAGGAGGGACATAATCTTCACAGAAAAGCAATTACATGTTCCATTTACTTAGCAATGTACCATGTATGTTCATTTTGTTTAATTTAGTTGGTGTTCTTTCAATTTCAAAAAGTATGTTTTAATTGGACAAAGAAATAAATGAAATATATCACTGGATCAGATGAGACAGTGATCTATTCAGCAGTAATAAAGGTGCATTTTGTCTGGGCTGCCAAATGGTGTTGGAAACGGTCAACTTCCAAAATCCAAAGACCTGCGTGAGCTTCATAGCAGTGTGTTCACTTTTCTGAGGATGATGAGCCTATGGAGGAAAATGCCTCTTTAGTTTTGGTTTGTCCGTTAATGACGCTGTATAAACACAATGTGGTTAGCCTGGAGAAGCAAAATAACTGTATCGCACTGTTCCTGAGTTATCAGATTACTGTGTCAGACTCAAAATGCCAAATGCAACAGTAGAAAGAATAAAGGTAAGAAGTGCATTTTTAACGTCTAGTCAGTCACCAGTAATGCCCAAGTCGGAGCTGGTCTTCCACCAGGGACATAATGGGCTCCTGTTTAACATATTTATGTTGGTTGTAAAATTAGGAACTGTCATTACAGCCCCACATCACCTGCATGAGTAGAAAACACATAAATTATGAGAAATTCCAGTGCCATAAAAACGCCGTTGAGTAGAGTAGCATGAAACCACTTACGAGATACCTGTGTATTCAGCTAGCAGGTACTGGGATGCACACTCAGATTTCTAGAGGATTTGAAGGACAAAGAGGAATAACGGTGCAGGTAGGACTCGTGGATGTGACATCCGATGAAGACATTGGGATCCCCAGGTTGACTAATCTGTTTTCTTACATAAAATCCCTAAATATTTACGCACTTGCAGCGTTTACTTAGAGGACAACCTGAGTCCTAAGTGGGGAAGAGGAAGGAAAAGGACGGCCGTCAGTGGCTGGGCTTGGATGGCCCCTGCAGCGCCCCACTGAAGTCAGCAGTGCTTCCAGGAGTCAGCCAAGCTGCCACCTGTCATTACTGGAACATGCCTCTTGGACCTTCGAGCAAATAAATACACTCTTTACATTGCCTGCGATGTTCTAGGTTCTGCCATAGGGCGATGGCTGTTCCTCTCCTGGCCTCCTTTTAATCCAGTTCTTTGTAGAAAAGTTGATGTTCTCTAAAATTAGTCAATTTTCTTTTGTGAGGTGCAATGGTTCATTTTGAACATTGTAATTGGAAGTCCTAAAATGCCCCAAATTATGAATCATGTTAATATGGAGCTTTCTGGATTTCAATTATTGCCTCAAAAATGGAGTGAGACTTTTGAAGTTTTTCAACTCCCCCTTCTCCTTCTCACCGCCCCCCTCCACCAACAATCTTGAAAAAAAAGACTGCAGATTTTATTCATGTGGGATCATTCGCACCAAGCTACCATAATGTGCAATTAACACTCTAGAAACTGAAAACAGTATTCAGCAAGACAGCTGCATTATCAAAAATGCCAAAGGAGTTTTGAAGGGAGTAATGTGCATGTTAGAATAGGAAATTAATCAGAAACACACACACACACACACACACACACACACACACACACACAGAGTGGTACTTTCTTAAGTATATCTGAATATTAAAATGTTAAAAATCTTGTGTCTATACTTATCAAAAAAATTAATCTTAGGACGGAAAACTGATTTTTCTGCTTTAAGATGATTAGTTGTGTGTTTTCCTCCTCAAATGAATGAGAAAGTTGCAATAGAGATCTCTAAAATCCCTGCCAGCTGGAATATTCTTTGATAATAATCACTCTTCAATTATATTTTATAAATTTTGCCATTGAAACAAAATGCCCCTTTTATTTCCCCTTGCCAGTAATAATGATACTTAACACTCATGCAATTTTCAAAGTGCCTTTCAGACACTGCAGACACTAACTTGCAATTGCAGGGGTAAACTGCCTGCTTCTGCACAGCACAATAACCACAAGTACATTTATATTATAATCCCTACTAAGCTATGGATCCAACTGACTGACTCAGTAACTGGAACGAAGCAGAATTATCCCAGCAGCATGATGCTGAAATTTTCTTGTCAACTGCGGGAAGTGTTTTTTAGAAGAAAGTAGGGGGGTTTTATTTTATCTTCCATTCATAGTGTCTAGGTTTGAGGGAGCAGAGCTTTGTAATAAAATTTTCAAGAAAAGCGGGAAGACATAGGGGATTTACTTGTTGGAAATACGGAAAAGATCTGAATTTTCTTCATAAATTACTGTAAATCAAACAGAATTTTATGTTTGAAAACTTAGAAAGTGGGGAGATACCCAGAACAGAACTAAAATCAAATTGTGACCCCCTACAAAAAAAAATGTGTGTAGAGAAGACCCTTAATTGTGGATCCCACAAATACCTACACTAAGCTCACTTTTGTTAAAGATCAGGGGCTCCTGCAGTGCCGATGCCTGCAGACCGCACGTGGAGGGTATGCTGGGAAGAGCAGGACCGACTCTGTGCGCAGAGAACAGAAGGATCCAGATACAGAAACGTCCCTGACCTGGTGTGGCGTGTGCTGAGTGAGAGTCCACCGGGGCTGCTCAGCCATCCTCCAGGAATGGTTACATGTGAACGTTCAGTACATAGGAAAATCCAGCCATCCCGAGACATTGAACACTAGCATAAACAGTCATTAATGAGATTCTCTTCCCCCGCATATTGTGCTTATTAAATTATGATAAAGTTGTTGCATTAGAACACTGAAAAATTCTCAGTTGCTTTTTTCTAGCCTAGAGAATATGAAAAATTTAGGTTTTATCTTGGCAAGGGGAGCAATATGTTTATACTTTAAAAATACCTAAATTTTAAGGAAAAATAGTACACTAGTTAATTTTAAAGGAACGTGAACATTCACGTTTTTGCTCCAGTGTGGGAAAAACAATCCAAAACAATTTATTTTTAAAGTCTGGGTGTGGTTTTTAATGACTGCCGAAGCTGTAACCTAAGTTCAAACTCCAACCGAGGCTCTGCTTGCTCCGTGACTCTGAACCGAATTGACACTGGCCGTGTGTCTGTGAGATGTTCACACGGCAACTCGCTAGTGTTGCAATTAAAGAGAAATTAAGCTGAAGGTGTGAATCAGAGCTCCAACTTAATTTTTTTCTTTTTTTTCTTCCTTTCTGTTTCTTTTTCTGTTTTTTTCCTTTCTTTTCTTTTCTTTTTCTCTAAGTTATAGGTGCACAACGAAGGAGAAGCCCCAGCGCACTGGCCATTGAAGTATTTGAAGCACACTTGGGAAGTCACATTTTGCAGGTACCTGTAAAAGAAAAAGAAGCTTGATTATATTTCACTCAGAAAAGTCTATATGTTTAGTCTTTTATTAGTCATTTTTATTTCAGCTATGTATATGGCTGTTGTTATTTCATCTTGGAAATCTGAAATGCTTATGAATCCATTTTTTTTTTCTTTTTAGAAAGCCATCCCTTGAGAGAATATTAATGAGGAAGGGAGGGCAAGTATTATTTGTAATAATTGAGATGAATTGCACTATTCGGTCGATGCTCAATGTATAGTAGCTGGCTGTCCCCAGAATGACAGTGTGTGTGCTGCATCTGTAAGTGGTATGTGTGTGTCTTTGGAGCTGTATATTGTTTTAGAAAGAGCAAATTTTGTGTAAGTAATGTGACATTTTTTCGTGTGTGTTGCCAAATTTCAGTTGTTCCTTGCTTGAGTTTGCATTCATGAGTGCTTCCAATCTTAATGTTTGTCTCTCCCTCAAATTACAAACTTTCTCAGGATGAAATTTCCAAGTGTATTTTAAGTGAAAGGAGACAAATAATAATAATTTGATTTTGCCAACGAATTTCACGACAGATAAGTGTGAGGGTGAGTAGGATGGACGGCAGTTATTTGAGAGCAATTTCATGCCAAACTTAGCATCTCACTTACTCAAAATATTTTTCCTGGAGACTTTGCCATCAGCTCAACACATCTGCGAATGATTGTTTGACATGGTTTCTGCTTCCCAAGTGGATGTTGCCATAGCCAAGTCTTTCTTTAATTACGTAAGATACACTTTGAACATGGAATTCAAGTAGCAGACATGTTTGGGATATTTAGGCAGCTTATTTGGAAAAAAAAGTTTATGGTCTTTTTTATCTTCAGTGAGGAAAAATAAAGGTAAACTCTAGGTTCCTGTTCATTCAACGTTAAGTCAAGGTTAAAAAAATGACTTCTAGATAGCCGAAAGTATTATTGAATGTAGTGTGTTACTCCTGAAAGCATGTGCTGTAGAAAACCGTTGTCATCAGATTCTCCATGCTCAAATCCCAGTGGTTCTCCCATGCGGCTCCTTGGCTAGTACCATCAGCACACTTGAGTCTCTTGTTCAAAGGACATAGTCCTGCCTCTCTCTGAACCTACCAAATCAGCATCTTCAGGGTGAAGTCTAGTAATTTGTCATTTTTAACAACTGTTTGAGAAAATGTGATGTTTTGTTAGGTATCAGATGTCACAATTCACACTGGAAAATTTAAGGCCCTAAAAAGACTTACCTTGTCTATTTTTGTTTACGCTGATGTTTCTCATTTCTCCAGTAATATTTGTTAAGATCCCATGTAATGGATGTTCTTGGTGATGCTATTCTATCATGCATATAAAATTTTGAATAACCTTTGCAGTGGATCAGTTTCAGGGATATAGAAAGGATTTTGCTTTCTAGATCTTCAAATTTTTATTTTCCTCTTTTCTGTGTGCACTTTCTTCCGAATCTCCTTTATAAGTATTGTATGAGCCATGCCATGTGATATCTATACCTATCTCATCTATATCTGGACCTATAAATCTAGTTAGATTCTAATGTGATTCAGGATGACTCATTTATATTCTGAACCAATCAGTGCATTGACTTAGTCAATGAAAGAAATGCTTCAAAGAGTAGCTCCAGATTATTTTCCTCTGAGTTCTTTCTAGAAATCTTGAGTCCAAAGTCCTCAAGGGAGGGTAACTTAGGAGCTGCAAGAATTCAAAACTAATTTAAAACAAAACTTATGAGTTGAACTGACCATAGGCGTAAGGTAAGTGTATATTATACAATGCCACTTCAAGATTGGGCTTTACTGAGAGAACAGGGCATCTGGAATGAGGCTGCTGAGCTGGTCTGCTGTTTTGGGTGGTCACGCACCTGACTTTGACAACCTATTTTAAGAGAAACATAGACAACTGCTGTTACTTGGAGTGAAATGACCAGACTGCTGCGGGAACTAGAAATCATGTTCCATGAGGAGTGGCAAAGGGCTTGGTGAAGTTTAGTTTGGAAAACACTTGTTTTAAAAGGGACACTAGTGTCCTCACTTTATATTTAAAGGCCTCATGTGCAAAAAAGAAATAGATATGTATATTCTGTGTGACTTCCGAACGTGGAAAATTGTAAAAAAAAAAAAAAAAAGCTTCCGAATAACACTGTCGATGTTTAGAATATGTTCAAATTTAAGGCTTGATAGGGATGCCTTCACAGAAGTGAGGCATCCAAGCATGATTGTACTAGATAATCTTGGAATAATCATGAGAACTAGATCTTCTTATCATTTGATTCTGACACCACTGGCTATGGAGTGGAAGAGCTTCATGTACTCCTTTAAATGGAATATGGGCATTATGAGCAGGAAGGGGTTGGGAGGTGGTAGTAACAAGGAGGCCCTGTCTCAGCCATCTAACAAGTTATTTTTCCTCTTAGCATGGGCCCCGTTGAGCCCACTGACCCATGTCGGTACCTAATCTGCAATATCTCAGTGGTCTGCAAGGATAATAGGACTTTCAGATTTCCCTTCAGGAGGGTCCATGGTTGAATCTGGTTGAAATAGGGGGATTGGGATGAATTCTTTCTTTCCTCTCTGCTATCCTTCCTTCACTTGCAAATATCTTAAAAACCTATGTGGTCAACATGGTTTCTAACCTCGCAGTTCATTATGGTTATCAAAAAAATCAAATACTGCACAAGAACACAGAATTCACTGTAATAGGCACATGGTTGCTGTCCTTAACTAGCCTGCAATCATTTGGGTAAAGAGGAGCCAGTAGACCTCATCAGGTGAGATGCATCCCACTGGTCAAGTACAATTCTATGTGGCTGCAAAGGAGTGAGGCTCTGAGTTTGCCACCAAGCATCAAAGAAGACTTCTCAAAGTTGTTGATAGATGAATAGAAGTTTATTTAGGCAAAGAAAGTTGGAGAATATGTATATGGTTTTTATCCTCACCCAGGGCATGCTTGTGGCTTTTAGAGAGAGGGGAAGGAAGATAGACTGGGAGAGAGACATCAGTGTGAGAGAGGGACTTTGATCGGTTACCTCTCATATGCGCCCTGACCGGGTATGTGTCCTGACCAGGAATCGAACCCACAACCTTTTGGTTTACATAAAACATTCAAACCAAGTGAGCCACATCCGCCAGGGTGAAAATTGAAGAATATTCTAATCAAAGTGTCAAAGAAAAGGCATGGGGCAAGTGATAATAGATCTTGTTTGGGGACTGTTAAGATGCTCAATTTGATGGCTGCTTCCCATGCACAGGAGAGCACATGAGACATAAAGATGGAGAAGTTACATGAGCCATATTGTGACAGCCCCAGTGAACCAAGCCAGGATGCTGTAACCAGTGAGGAACCCATGAAGACGGCTTTTGTACAAGAAATAAGCATTTGATTTGTTTCCAGATTTATTACCCAAATATGGTATCTAGAAAGTCTTTGAGTTGTTAGAGGCTAACATAGAGACCATTTAGGAAATTATCATAATAGTCCCAGAGTCTCTATGACAGAGAAGATATTCTCTGAATTCTATGAATGGAGAGACAGGTATGGAATTGAGATTGAATTATTACAAATGAAAGTCTAGGGGGTGATGGGAGTTAATAATGACCATAGGTTTTCTAGATTAGTAACCGGCTGTCTATACCTGAGAGACAGGTAAATGAGATATTCTCTTAAGGAGCAAAGTTGATAAGAGGTATGCAGTTGGAAACCTGAGTCTGGTTCTCCAGAACAAGATCAAGTCTAGGGTTGAAAATAGGACCAGGGATTACTAATCACTAGCATATAGATGAGTGAGAGTTCAAATCAAGCAATGAGCTGCAGACCCACGGAAATGATGGAGCAAAGAGAGAAGAGGACTAAGGAGAGGCACCCCTGCATATATCATCACTTAAGATGCATGTAAAAGATGAGGAAAGAGTAGAAAGAAAGGTAGGAGGAAAACTCAGGATTTGACTTGTTTAAGGGAGGGTCATTAATGATATCAACGTGGCTAAGGGTAAATCCTTCAACAGGATAAATGCTGAAGAGATGCTGTAGGTTTTGTCCACTGGCACGGATGTAGTGAGGGTGTGGGTGCAGAAGACAAAAGTAAAGAGTGATAAAAGGTAAAAGTGTCTGGATATTTGTGGTAAAGGAAGGGTGAGAGATAAGAAGTTAGTGCGATGGGAAATTTTTGTTTTTCATGTTGTTAGAGTACATGTCTGAGGTTCATGGGCTTAAACCCTGCTAATTATATGCTCTTCAGCAGTCAGCTTTTTAAAATTCATTCTCTTGTGGTCATGTCTTACATGTGGCTCATGTAAGAAAGGATAAGCTTTCACTATTATTAATAGTTATATACCATTTCATTCCCCAGAAGTATCATGATTTATTAAACCACTTTCCTGCCATTAAATATTTTCATTATATGTACAAATTTGCATTTCTTTCTTCATGTATGTATGTTCAAATTCTTTTTAACTTAAATTTATTCAGGTGATACTGGTTAATAAAATCATATAGGTTTCAACTGTAACTTTGCATTTCTAGTGCAAGTATCTAGTGAGAGGTATGCGTGTGTGTGTCTATGTCATGTGTTTGTGGGTGGGTGTGTTTCAATTAGAGCCTAATTTGTGTTGATTTTAGTTTAAATGTATTGAATTTTTAGTCTGCATGATATTCGATGCATTAAGTTCTCTTCTTATATTGTTAAATACTCACAATAAGTACCTTCTAGTTAGATGTTATGATTGTACACATCTTAGAACTGAGAAAACTGAGACTACCTCAAGCTCACATGGCTAGTTAAGTGAGAATTTGAATGTGGGATACTTACCATTGGATTATAATACTTCCCACATGTGATGGGGACATTTTTAAAGACAATGATAATAAAAAGAAGAGAATTTATATCTGGAGTGAACAGGATAGGGAATTGATGGAATCTGGAAGGTAAAGTAGGGGTCAGTTCTGAATGCCAGGATGGGACTCAGGAAATGCCTATGACTTCCTGTGCCAGGTGCCAAGCATTCTTGCTACCTGTGTCCCCCATGTTTCATGCAAGAGCATATTAAGGACCCCTTGGTGTAGAGAGTTGGGGGTGGAACTTGAAGATGGACCTTAATTTTTGGTACTCATTCTGTGACTGCATTGTGTTTTTGCAGTGTATACCTTATTAGCTATATATTCTCTTGGGAACATTTAGAGTTTACAGGATCCTTTAAAATTGGCTTCTTTCCTACTGAGAGGGGAAAATAAACCTAATGGTGATTCTATTAATATAAGATGAACTCTTGCAAAGTTATCTTCCAATTTAATGATCCAATACCAGTGTATGAAGGCAAGACCATTCCCCAGGCTCTGTACCATGCAATGCAAGGGCCACCATGCTCATCATGCATGTGGAAACTTTACTGCTGACTGTGGCCTTTCTTGTAGCCCCTGGTGAACCAGGAGCTGTTTCGTACATGAATTTCACAACAGGGGCAGCTTCTGCAGGAGAGTTTAGGGTTCAGCTTATGTCAGCCTTGAACTTGTGAGACTGTGAAGTATATGTACTGGGTCTGAGTCAAGGTATTTTAGTTCACTTTATTCTCTTATTTTATTTTTTATTGTTGTTCAAGGACAGTTGTCTCCATTTTCACCCTACCACGCCCTCTAGCCCCACCCATCCTCGCCTCCCACCCTTGACCCTACCCCCTTTGGCTTTATCCATGTGTCCTTTATGCATGTTCTTTGCTGTCCCTTACCCTATCATCCCCTATTATCCCTCTCCCCCCTCCCCTGGTTACTGTCAGTTTGTTCTTCATTTCAATATCTCTGGTTGTATTTTGCTCGCTTGTTTATTCCTTTGACTTTATTAATCAGATGAGGAGCAGGGGGTTAGGGGTCAAGAAGGGCAGTTGTTCTTTTTATGACAAGCTAAGTAAAAATTCAAGAAGTCTGGGTCATTATGTGGGATCTTTCCTGAATACAGTGCATGTGACTGAACACTAATTTGGTTCCTGCTTTGAAAGCTCTCTGAAGGAATTATTGTTCCTACTTCATGATATCCTTGATATGAAAAAAGAGGGTATTCATTTTGACTTTCCCAATTTGGAGACCAGATAGAATATTCATATTTTACTTTCTCGAAGTTAATGAAACACAAAATGGTAACAAATATCTTTGTAACTCATAAAATTAACTAGTGGAATGACTTTGCCTAAGGTGCAGATTTATGAATGGAGTGCTTTAATTATTTGCTTGCCCTTAGCAGAAGGGTTTAAGTTTTTTTCATTCTGTAAATAATACTTATGAGTATAATTGTTATATAAAATGTCAGTATTGTTTTTGCATACTCCATAGTAATGCTGCTTTCCTCACCTTACAGGCATTAAAACAAAGCAATCAAATCAGCCCTTATATGTGGGAGATTTTTTAAGTTAACATGTGTATTCTTGTGAGCACATGGTAGTGAACTGTAGATAGATATTGTATATGTTACATCACTGGCATTGTGTGATACATATCATTACCGATAGCTATTCATAGTTCTAAAGTGATCAAAGGAGAATTTTTATCTCTAATTAGGTTTGGATATTAAAATAAATAAAGTTTTGTGAGTTAGATAATATACACATAATAAGTGCCCCCATGTTTATAGTAAATGATGTGAGTGTAATTATTTAACCTAAATCTTGGGAAATAAAAATAATATTCTATAAGAAATGTCCTAAAGAGAGATGAGAACAGAAGTGTGGTCTTCATGTTTTAGTTTCGAGTTTGCCTGTCTTGTGGGAACCCTCTCATATCTACATGATGGAGTCTGCATTATTTCTAGGTATTGAGGAGTTTTTTATATTGCTTTTAGAACATTCAAGCCCCAAACAGAGAGAGACTACTGGGGACAGACCCTTTAAGGAAGAGCAAGAGAAATCCGCCAAGAACATTCCAAGATTATAACACCTTTGGTTTTCTGGCTGCAGGTGGATTAGAAAAGGCTAGGCAGGATGGCAGCATGACAGCCTGTCTTCCCCCTCACAACTAGCGAGCTAATCGCTTTGCAAGGATCATTTACTAGTAGAACAACTCTCTTGTAGAAGACATAGATATGGCCGTCACCTTAGCAGAACAGCTTAAATCTCTTTTAAACGGTGGAGAAGAAGGGAACTCATGTAGCTATTTTTTTTCTATTTGATATACAGAATTGTAAGATATTTGTGTGGGTCGAATGAAAGACACCATAGATCTCAGTGAAATGTCCGATTTCAATCATGTGACTTTTCATTCCCTTAATGCCTTCAACAAATAAAAGAAGAACTTAGCCCTGGTCTGTGTGGCCAGCTGGTTGGAGCGTTGTCCAGTAACTGAAAGGTAGTAGGTTAGATCCCCAGGACGGGTGCATGTGATCCCTGGTCCAGGCTTACACAGGAGGCAACCAATTGAGGCTTCTGCTTCTCCCTTCCTTTCTAAGAGCAATGAAAAAAATATCCTTAGGTGAGGAAAATAAATAAATATCTAGCTAGCTTAGGTTTAAAAGAGGGTGTTAACAGATCAGATTTAGAAAGAAGATTAGATCAAGGTTTACATTTAAATTTCTGTGTTTTTGTTTTTAATTGCATTTTGCAGATTAGTTAAGGGTATAGATCCTGGAATTGTGACAAGTTGGTACTATTTTGGTCCTGAAGCATTATTGATAGATATAAGAAGCCATGTAAATTCCCTACTAGAAATATTTAAATGTTTGTGGTTGATGGAAGAAAATAAAAAGCATGCTGTTATTGTCCAAGTATTTATAGCCACAGTATTGCTGAGACTCAGTCAGTTGTAGAAGACTAAGAAGACTCTACAGAGAAAGGAGATTGGATGTATAGGAAAGGAGGGACTTATAACCATGTTGGGGTGTGGGATAGAGAACACCAAACCTACTATCTGCATCGTCTTTAATCTCATTCAGCGAGAGAAAACAAAAAGTGAGCTAGTACAATTCAAACATCTGGAAAAGGAAAACTGAACAATACCTAAAACAGCTCAAAAGCTAATACAAAAATATACATTATCATTTAAAGATGTTGCCTAGCCAAGTCAATATTCATTTTTCATTTGATCATAGTGTTATCAAAAAGACCTGTGAGAGAGATAATATTTTCTATTTTACTGATGAATTGGAATTCCACCCTTATTTCTTGTTTTATTGTAACTTACAATTACAAAAGAAACCACTATCTCTGGGAAAGTTGCTTGTTCTTAGTCTCGATGGCCCTTGCTGGCAGATTGGTGTTTTGCTGGACATTAGTGCTAAAATGAAGTAACTCCATGCAATAGAGGCATTTTTAGCTGTGAAAGAAAGGTGAGTGAGAGGTGAGTGAGAGGTGAGTGACCCTATAGTCTCCCTCTGATCCAGAATGGTAAGAAAGTGTAAAACTAAATATAGAAAAAGAGAAAGTTAGTGAATATATTTGCATATGCAAATTAGCTTAATTGATACTGCTTGCCTCTACAGGGATTTTTCATTACAAACTGGAGTGCTACATTGTTCAGCTCATATTGAGTAATTTAGTAACTAATGAGACCAGTTTGCACTAATTTGCATATGATAAATGAGCTTAATTGCAGTAAATAACTTGGAGGCATAATTACTTAATTTTCCTGTGTTGCACGGCTTTTAAGTTCACGTATGAACAACTCAAGATAATTTTGCATATTTAAATTAGTTGCTTTTAAATTTTCTGGAACAAAAAAAGGAACACACCTTATCAATTGAGCTGTAAGACAATCAGAAGTAAGTCTCACAGTATTTTTATTTAAAAAGAACAGAAAGCAGAAATTTCTTGAGTCTGTTCTCATCGCTGACATTCTTACTTCAAATAGGATATCAGCATTAACATTTAGGAAAATGTTTTTTAATGTCGAAGGTTAACACACAACTTTTATTAGTCACTGACCTGGGTGTAAACTGAAATATGTATATGAATGAATCGTTACTTTTGATGGGGATTATGGAAGAGACATGATGTGTCCCCTTAGGGGTCCACGGGGTCTCCAGGCTGCAGCGTTCATGTGATGGAAGTCGCTGGGCTTTGATGAAGCAGCACCACTCTGGTGCCAGCATGCATTCTCTGTCTAGATTAGGGCCTTGTACCTAGGAATTTGGTTTCATTGGAGAATCTGTGTGATTTACAAGAATTATATCACTGGCCTTCACGTTCACTCAAAAATGTATGTTTTATTGAAACCTCCGTTCTCAGAACTGAAAACCTGACACACACAGAGGTTGATGGTGAAACCATTATTTCATGGCACTGTATTGCCTTAGAATTTTACTTTGAGGGAGAAAGTATAATTATTTAAAATTAAGTCATAAAAATCATATTTATGATTATGAGAAAATAGTTAATGGTTATGAAAGCTTAAAATCTGTCATTTAAAAACTCATTGCTGTTTTAACTCATTATATATGAAAAACAGAAGGGGACGTTAGGGTTATTTATCTGCCATGATCTAGAAAAATAATTGGTGAACCTTTTCCCTGAAAAGCTCACATCCCATTCATTCAGTATAAGCTTGTTACATCCTTCATGGGCCAGAATAGGTGCTAAGAGAAGTGTATTCCAAGTACAAAATTTGAGTCCTTCATGTTATAGGTGCTCAAAAAATACCTGGTGATTAAGTGAATGAGCAAATAAATCCCTACCAAACAAAGTCATATTTGACTCCACAACTGGGGCCTCACCTCACCTTCCTGTCCCCAGCCCTGTTTTTATTCGTGTTCTCTAGCTGTGGGGCAGTGTGTGATGGATCCTTTCAGTGCATGGATTTTGGCATTCAGCCCACATGAGTTCACATCCCAGTTCGTTTACATATCAACTGTGCAGACCTAGAATGGTTTCTTACTCTCTGTAAGCCTCATTTTCTTCATCTTTAAAAAGTAGAAAACAGTACGAGGCTTCAGTGAGATAGTGTATTAGAAGTGCTTAGTACAGAACCTGGCATGCAGAATGTGTTTAATAAATGTCTGCTAGTATTTCTATCTGTATGTTGGATAGTCCAGAATAATGCCGATGTTCTGAAGGAAAATGTTAATGCTTACCAGGAGCATTACCAATACAGGGATACAGGAGCATAATCAATAAAGTGCTCTCAGATTAAAAACAAGATAAGGAATTTTCATTGAACACAACATAAATGATCTGTTTGCCTACATGGTATTTATATTTGGTACTACATACTAGTTCACAGTAAAAATTTAAAATCTGGTAGTAGGAATATATGTTTACCTTGAGAATGAATATCCTTTCTCAGAACAACCAAAGGCAAAGTCAGAATAATCTCATTAGCAACCTAAAAACAACTAGAAAAAGTAGAGTTTGTAGAGACTCCAGAATAACATTTTCTTCACGCCAAAATGTTGCTATGACATCACTGTTCTCAACACACTGTAGGGTCCCCTCGATCTACTTAGAAAAGGGGGACTAAACTGCCAATGGAAAATCCAGAAGAGCTGGAAGGTGGCAGCTGTGATTATCCATTGCTATGAATTGTGTTGAGGAAACATTGAAGTGCACGTACTACTCTCCTCGTGCATGGTGCACAAATCCGTCACCTATCACACCAGAAAGGGCACCTTTCCACAGAAGGAGAAGAAGGAAGAACTTTCCAGAGGGATTTTCATGGTGGTCTATGTATCCATGTGGCAGGTACAGATCTTTGCTGACTTTGATGGGCAGAGTAAACATATGTCCTTGTTCACCCAGAAGGCATGTGAGAGGCGTGGGGGAGGGCCAGGGGGTTGAGGGATCTGTTCCTGTGGAAGAAACCTGTGGGTTTGGGCTGCATGACTGGAAATAGTGCTAATAGTAAGTGAGGACTTTCTGGTCACAAAATTATCTCCTTTAGTGAGGATTTAGGAAAGTGACACAATACATCTTAAAATACTAAGCTCCATTTCAGTAAATATTTCCCGTGTCTGATTTGCATCAGGGACTGGAGAAAGTACCAAGCTAGAGAGAGGAGTCGTGGCCTGGCCTCCGGGCGCTTGTGCTCTCAGTGGAGAAGAGCAAGAACGGGACAGACCAGGACAGTTCAGTGTGACGTGAGACTAGTGGGCTTCCGAATCAGTTATACCTGGATTCGAATTGCTGGTCGTAGTCATGTAGACGTGGGCAATTTATTTCAGCTCTCTAAGCCTCAGCTTCCTAAACTCCCCAGGGAGTAGGGAGCAGTTCTCACCAATAGAGCGCTGTGAAAGTCAGAGGAGAGCCTGGCGCAGAGTGAAGGTCCCACAAAAGGGGGCTGTGAGTGGCTGGCTGACCCTCACGAGCCACGTGAGGGAAGCAGGTCAGCTGGCTTGGGGCTAGTTGACCGGTACTTCCTGTGGCTACAAATTTAAAATTACACAGTTCATTCCCTTCACCCACCACACACAATCCCTTATGTGTCTCCTGTTCACGTGGGTCTCTGGGGGAGTACTCGGGGGTCCTCGCCTTACTAGGAAATGTTCATCCTCTTAGGGTGGACACGTATAACAGAGACAGGGAGAGGGAAAAAAAGCAACAATATCGTGGTTTTGCAGCTTTTGTTCGGGACCTGCTGGTAGGAAGATTGTTTGCAAGGTATGGGAACAGATCTTTAATTCCTTCTCAGGAACTAAGAGTGGCTGAATTATTTGGAGATTAAGGTGGAACAGAAAGATAATTATGCTTTCAATTTTAAAAGAGGACTGAGGTCTTAGAAAATCCTGGGGTTATGTGTCAAAGCTGAACATGAATAATGTGCTGATAGATGTGATTGTGTGCGAGTCTAGGCCACGTTTCAGTGTTTCATTTTGTTTTGTTTTTGACTTTAGAATAGTCGGTGTTACTATGAGGGGGACCAAAAAAACCTGAAATTTATTCATAAAAAGTTGTGTATTTATTCTTACATGTTTGAACTTCACTCACCTTCAAAGTACTCTCCATGTGGTGCAATACACCTGTCAAGGCATTTTTCCCACTGCTCAAAACAGTTTTGGAAATCGTTGATTTTGATGCAGTTTAGTGCTTTTGCATTTTTTGTTTCACCCCTTCCACATCAGCAAAACGTTTCCCTTTAAGGGCTTTTTTCATCTGGGAAAACAAAAAAAAAGTCACTCAGGGTGAGACAGGGTGAATTGTGAGGGTGGGGCATGGGGGTCATGATGTTTCTTGGTAAAAAAAACTGCTGAACACTCAGTGTGGTGTGCGCAGGTGCACTAGTAAATCACCCATCATAAAATGGGCAAACGCATTGACAGAATATTCAAAAAAATTACTGAAGCTGAACACAGCCTCTCACAATGACACCAGCTGGTACACTGATACAGATGGGTTCCTAGAACACCCACCTGGTGGGGTAAGCCTGTACCACAAGGGGCCCACCCTCCAGATAATTCTCTTCTTTTTGTACCCCTCATAATTATATTCATGTCACCAGCATCCCCTAGGAATGATACGGAATAGAGTGATTATCATTTATCATTGACCCAAAACTCAGTCAGTATGGCCAGGGTTGCTTTTTCATCTGAGTCTTCAGAACTTCATAAGCTTTTTGGCCTCTGGGAGAATTTGAGTTTGAGGAAAGATTGGAGGTGGGGACTGGGTGGGTAATGTGCTTTGTTCCCCAGGCTAAGCTGACCGTGGATATCTGTGAGCATCCTGGAACAGTACTAGTTGGCAAAACCCACTTGGGGAAAGCCTGGCTGAGAAGAATCAAATCAAAATTAGTTTAAGATATTAAAAAAATCTCTAACTACACTAAGAGCTAAATTGAACACATAATTGAACAATTATTATATGATAATGTCACATCTGTAGTCTATTTCACTAGCTTTTTAGAGACAGATTATTGTTGAAGAATCTTCAGTAAGTGGATGTCCCTCTTTGTGTGTATGTGTGTGCACAGGTATGGTCAAACACCTCCTTTTTAACTCTACGGTGCAAAAAAACAAAGGAAGAAAATGTTGAAAAGTCAAAAAATATAGACAAGCAAAATGAGGAAAATAAAAATCATGTATTTCTCACCATCAGAGATTCTGATTCCCTTTTTACATTTGACTTTGTATAAATCAGCCAAAATGCGATCATGATCTTTGTCTCATGAGAACAGTTGTGGGAGGAAGAGCTGATTTCAGGGGAGAAATTACATCACACGTCATCGCAGAAATATGTGCCATGGCTTCATTCTTCTGAGCCTGGTCTGGGCAATACCATCCCCATGAAGACCACAGTGAGCAGGACCTTTAGGCACCAGTAATAAGGAGGCACAGGGGGGTCCATCTAGGGGCGCGAGGATCACCACCACATTCCACCCTCTGCCTACCTGCCCACCAGCCCAGGAGCTGGGTCAAATGCTCCCGATCACCAAGACTCCAGCTGCTTTTATCAAGTCTTCTAGTGCCTATGGATATCACTTCTCAGCCACTTGCCAATTCAGTATCTGATGATTTAGGATTGCAAGGTAAGGAATGCACGGGTCAGTGTTATTTTGTGACAGCAGAATAGAGGACCCGGCCTAAGAAAAGAACAAGTCATACCATTTTGCCTTATCTCTGTAAATAATAAACATTGGGGTGAGTTAGTGAAATTATTGTAAACCTTTTCAGTTCTGGATGAATAAAATGTGTCACTGATGGTTGGGTTACCCATATGGAAAGCCTGGTCAAATCCCATCAGGCCGGATACGGCTGCAGCAATTGTCAGGTCAGAGCAGCTGTTCCCCTCATTTCTAAAGACATACAAAACCCAGCCGCCTCTCGGACCACCAGAAAATGCCCTCTGAAACAATCCACTCTCAAACTTCGATTTAGGGTGATACAGTGTTTTAGTAAATTAAGTCTGGTATGGAGATTAGACCAAGGGTGGAATTGACCTAAAGAAACAGAAAATTCTTTTTTCTTTTTTTTTGTAAGTGGGAAGTCTGTGAGTTCTGCATAATTACAAAGGCAAATGATAATATCAATGACTATTTTAATTGCATCTTTAATCCATAAGGATAGTTCAATGACATTTTAAATTATACTTTTAGAATTGCAGTCACATAGGAGATAAAACTCAGTAACTATTTAATAATGCATAGTAAGATCAACTGTATCCTCTCTTGAGATCACATTTAGGTGCGCTGAATGTAAAAGCCCAACCCCGAATTTAGGCAGCATTTAATCCTGCAGAAGACATTGCTGGGTCTTTCTAAATCATAATGTCGGGTCCTTCTAGAGAGTAGGTACCCAGGCCTGGCCCTTTGAGTTGGCACTAGTTCTCTCTGCTGAGTGGTTAGTTTCGCTGGATTCACAGCTTAGTGAGATTATTTTTTAGAGGAACCGTGTTTTTGTAGGTCCAACTATTTTTGGTACTGGAAGGTTGCTAATCAGCTTGGAAAATTTATGTGACAGATTGGTCACTAATTGGCGGTTGTTTAACCTGGCTTTACTTGGACATGACAGCACCGTTAAGTGGTTTTTAGTGGGGACAAATTTCAGGCTGAAATAAAACTGTCCCTTCTGAGGACACTGAAATTGGCAGGATACCTCAGTGGCCACTTGCTCCTTGCCTCTTCACTGAAGTATCTGAAGGACCATTTAAGTAAGAATGGAAACTTTATTTGGGGATGACTCCTTTTGCTAAGAGCGTAGAAAAGTAAGGCAGCTCCTGAATTCTCTAAAATTGCAAGGTTACAATTGGATCTCAGCAGAAAGTGATTTGATCCTAGTTCCCTGGATGCAGATTTTCAGTGCAGATTTATGCAAAAGTTTGGGGAAAAATAACGTGGATTAGCACACATTAATTGAGACACTATGTAAGGCACTGAGTGAGCTGCTCACATGCATTATCTTGGTTGCTCCCTTCACCCATCTTTTGAATTAGGCACTGTCATTTCCATGAAGAAACTGAAGTTCAGAGCGGTGAAGTGACTTGCTTTAGGACCCACAGCTGTTAGTAACCGCTACAACTGGAACTGGATGCCTAAAGTGGAACCAGGAGACAGACAAAGGAATTATAAGGGGAAAATATTAGGTATTCAGTTATTTTGCCATTGAAGTTTTCAAGTGCCATACTTTAAGCTATAGTTTAAATAGAAACTAGAGAACATGCACTTTTGTTTAATAAAGAAGTATTTGCCCTGAGCAGAAGACAACATTTTAAAGCTTGTCATTTCATTCCTGGGAAAGTATTTGAGGAAAATGACATGGCTCAGCCCAGTCTGCTGACCATTTTGTTGTCTCATGCTGAGACTTGCCATTTCCATAGCCAGTGGGCTGTATTGAATCAGACAGAAGCAATAGGTCATTAACAGAAATGGAGACTGGGGACAGCCTGCAGAGGCTGAAAGGGGGAGGTCGTTTCTGGCCACATGAACAAAGCCGCGTCTGATAGAATCTCACACAACTATGTTTGGGGAGCGTAGCCTGATTTTCAGAGGAGCTTAAGCTTTGAGAAGCACAAAGTAATTTTCTCCGAAGAGTATCATGCTTAACATGAAAATATAGGTGGGAGAAGATACTCATTTCTATATGTTCCTTTTAGTCACACACACCCACTGAAAATAACTGTTTAAACTCTATTTAGTTACTTTAAAAATCCTAGTTTTATTGTCCCACTGACATCTGCATTGACCTTGAAGTCTTTAACTCATAACATTAATCCAAAAGGAGATGTCTTTGCCATCAATATCTAAATTATTAGATTATATTTTCTTTGGAGATTTTCTGGATTATTGTGACTGGGGTACAGGTTTTGCCACCGAGATCACTGCCCATCACTGTTGGTATCGGTCAGGTTATTCATCTTAGAAAATATGTATAATCACCTCCTCTTAAATGTAGCTGGGGCAGAAAAATGCAGACCCTGTATATTGACATTGAACAAGTATTCATAGTTCGCTTGCTATGTATAAGGCACACCAGACACAGCTTTGAGGAATGTTAGATGTTCCTTCTCTCAAAGAATTTATAATGCATTTTTTGTATCCTAATCTGGAAGGACAGGTACAGGTCTAGAGAAAGGACATAAAATGCCAATGACTGCATTTACAATTGAGTAAAATTTAGGAAATGGAATACCATATTTAGGGCCAACCACCATTCTTATACTTAAAAATCCTGACGTGGTTGCATATGTGCCTTATGCCTTCTACTACACAGTAAGCAAGTCAAAGACAGGGACCACGTCTTGTCTGTCTTCGTGTCTCCCATCACACTGTGCTCTTAGTGGGTGCTTGCTGCTTTTGTAGGATGATTTTGGATTTGTGTAAACAAGGCGTGTGACCTCTAACAGATTAATTATTACCCGCCTCTTGTGTTTTGGTCAATGTTATTAAGAAGTCAGTGATCCTAAATGATCCCAAGTTTCATTCTTATCACTTGAAGAAGACGTTTACATGGCTGGCTCCCAGTAGGTTAATGCATTTATGCACCCACGTCCCCATGCACCAGTGTGAGAACGTCCTTTTCAGCCGAGAGGTCATGAAAGAATCCACAGTCCCATCATAATGTCATTTTCCTCTTAATTTTCTGATTACTTACATTTGGTTTGGTTCTAATTATGAATACCTTTAATTGCTTTATCACAGTGATGATTAACTGTGCCCAAGTCAAACCCCTTTGAAAGAGAGGACAATTCCTTCTGAAGGCTTTACACGATGGCACTTAGGAAGAATATTAAACAAAGAAATAGAGGTATTCCACATTGCCGAGGGCTGGTCAACCTTTCTACATTTCAAAACATCCAGGGGTTATTTTTATTCTTGGATCTTTCTAAACTAGAAAAGCTTAACTCTCTGTTTCTTTTCCCAACATGTTATAATCTGCTGCTTTATTTACATGAATCATTCTGCCAGAAAATAATATTGGAAATAAAATACATGCCAGCTGTCTCTAGAGTAATAAAAAAAACTAAAAATAAAAAAACAAACTTTGAGATCCACATGCTATCACTGAGGGGTACGTGGCTGTGTTTGCCTTTGTTGTTTTTCAGCTATGTTTGTAAAATAGCAAAAATAGAGATTATGCATGTTTGATAGAAGTTTAAAACACACAATATAAATTATTTCTTCCTGAAATGTTTGGTAACAATGAGGTACATTTAAAGCAATATGGAATAGTTGAGAAAAAGCAATTCAGTTTCATTTTTAAATGAAGCCACCAACCTTAAGATATAAAAGAAAGAAAAACTTGAGATTGTGGATTTTAATTCAATTTTTATAAAATGGACAGATTTGAGATATAATTATTTGAGATCAATTATTGGAATTTAAAGTCGGCACAGAGTTTTTAATGTTTCTGTGTGTATTTTTTAATCAATCTCATTATACAATGCTTATTTAAATTTTACATCCATTTTGCGTTCCTCGCAGAAATATCCACACATGTATCACACTGATATCTATCACCCAGGAATCTAACTGATGGAGTTCATATCAGTCAAACAAAGCTCGTTTCTCCTCGCTG
>VMDR010003088.1:0-77887 GCA_007922815.1 Macrotus californicus | reverse complement strand
TAGCCAAACACTGACTCCCTAAAAATCTTTACTAATTTTTGTAATTTCTTGTGAAAGAAGTAGAACCCTTTAAATTTATAACTTTGTAACAGGAAAGGGTGAGGTCTCAGAAATGGAACAGTACCTTGAAAAAAAATTATTTTAAGCCCAAATACCTTATAAGTAGCTGTTAACACATAATTGTTGAATTAATTGTCCACTCAATGCAGGCTCATAGATTTCTTTTTTCCTAACAAATATTCAAGTGTTTGAAAGAAATAGATTGGCGTGTTTTTTTTTTTTTTAGAGGGCTGGTTTATCCGGTTAACTTTCCTGACTTAATTCTAACAGGGACTAATACACTGTTGATCACAATTCCTAGGTTTATGTAAGCTTGGTACTTTCCTGGACTGAGAGCAGTTTACAAGAAATTCAAAACTAATTTTTTTCCTGAATTTGCAGGTATTCCCCTTTCCCCATCTCCTTCAGGGGTGGGTTGGTGATAGAGCCTATGTTTGGCTATAGGGGACATTCTCTGTAGTTAGTTTGGCAGGAGAAGAGTGAAAACCCAATTTGGCTTTAAAATGTAGCACATTAGTCAGGAACGGTTTCAGTGGGGATATTAACAGTGGCTTGGAGAGGCAGTGTGACACCCATAGAGAGTCCATTCACGGAAATGACTTATTTACAGTTTGTTATAATCTCTGTAGTTAATCATTGAATCAAGTTGTTTTTACGAAATCTCAATATGCATGCTTAAAATGACTATATAGGGATTTTTAAAAAGCCGGATTGGCCTAAAAATTGAAGTTTTTAATAGGTATACTTGTAGTTAATATGGAGTGGTATATGGGAAAATGTATTTGAATATTGACCACATCTATAGGATTGATTGGATCTGTTGTTTCCATACATAATGCATATGTAATGAACTTGGAAAAATGACATAACCTTATTTATGTGTGCTCTGCCCAACCAGAGCTAACTTTTGATAGGTGATACAGCTTGACAGACTGTATGACTTAAAAATATATACTACTTAAAACTGTAAATAAGAACATAGCCACTTCGTTAAAAAGTCATACTTAGTGCAGTGTGTATCTCACCTTTGAGAGCATCACTAGACACCCTAACATTTTCGTATGTCTCATGCTCGGAAATGACCTTTGATCAAAGTAAGAGCATTTAGGGTTTTCACGGGAACCTCTTAAATTTCTCTTTAAAAGCAGACTGAAAACATACACACGCTTTCACAGGGGACTGTTTCTTTGGACCTGGATCGTGCAAACGCTGAAATGCCTACTGCACGAGTATTAGCCAACCGTGCTTCCTACGGGTGTATATCTGGACAATATTTAGAAAAGCACAATTGCACAACAATAGATCATTAAAACAGGCATGAAAAGTATTTATTGCTTGTGAGCTACAGCCATAGAAGTTAGTGCCACCTATTTGTATGTAGTGTAAGAAACATTATTTTTTCTAATTTATAACTGTTTCTCCATGCCATTTCGAATGGAAGATATTGGAGCATAAAACCATACATATTCCAAGAAAACCTGATTTATAAAGTTATTTCTATAACTAACTGCCTTTGAGAAAAGGGTCTCTTGGGGATGTGACAAAAGGAAAAAAACGGAAAAAACAGGTTTGAAGTCCAAGCAGACATCATACACAAGTCCTTAGTGCAATATGTGTTTACGGTCTCCTCGAAATCCCCCGGATTTTGCAACTGAATAAACCGAAAGGAGCTGAAGCCTGGCCGATGGAAGATTCCTTGAAGTTCTTATTTTTGTGGAGAATCTAACTGAAGTTCATACTTGATAGCCTGTGCTCCATTTTTCTCAATGCCCCTTTTCAATCATTTTATGCATTGATTGATTCTGACACCGTAACACAGCTGAATTTTTCAACCACGTTGTTCTTTGTATCTGAATTTCTAGCACTTTGGAAAAAAAAATTGAAGCACACTGGAAATGAAAACTACATTTGAGATTGGCCCAATTTAGTAGTCTGCACCAGCAAACTGCATCTAGGCGGTGAGGGAGGCCGGAGCGTGTGGACGGAGGAGCTGAGGCATTTCAGAGGCTCGTTATAAGAAGCATGGAACTGGATGAAATCTTTAGGTGAAGAGGAAAAGAAAATAGAGGAGGTGCTGGAGCACAAAGAAGTTTTGTTTTTCATACTAAGTGTGAAGTCGAGAAAGTGTGGTGATCTCTCACATTCTATTTCTATGTTATTTTACTTGAGGGATGCCTCAAAGCGGTACTAGAATCCTCTGTGTAAGAGAGGGAGGGAGGGAGGGAGGGTTTGAGTTATTCAATTAGCTTTGCAAAGGTGCTTCTCTTGCAGTAAAAATAATACTTTATTCAAAATACCGGCGGTTTGGAGGTTGGACCAGCGTGGAAGGATTTTAAATGATTGAAGTGTTTCTGTTTAAAAGTCAGTTAAATAACACCCTCGAAGAATGAGGCCATCCCTCCTCACATTGTTATTCTTGTTTAATAATACATATATAATTTTCCTCTCTCCTAAAATGACATAAACTTTTAAGCATTATAAACAAAAGCAATTCCAAGTTTACATCTGTATCCTGAATTTTGAAATTTGCATTCTGGACTGCTTGCTTTGGAAATAATGAGTTAATTTTGTTATTCAGATTGCAAAAAATCCAATGGCCAGAATTTGATAATAATCTAATGGCCCAATTATTCCCCGTTATTTGAAGACCTGGGTGTGTGTCCGATATTCTCTCCTTACAGACCGCCGCACCACATGGTCTTCCACAGAGACTAATCTCAAATCACAAAAACACGGAGCTGGGAGGGGCAAAGGCACTGCCAGTTTTTTCATTTACCCTAAAAGCGGACCAGCAGGTGCAGGGCTGGGCTCAGGGAAGGGAAGCCTTGCAGGCATCCCCCAAACCATGCATACCTATCATTTGAGACATGAGATTTCCTCTCTTTAGGGGCACCCGAAGGTTGAATTCCTTATTCTGGGCACACCTTTGATCAAGTCCGAATCTGAAATCGACATTCTGGTTGTGTCCAGGTGACACAATTGGCATTCTATAAATACATACTTAACCCTCATTGCACTTAGCATTGCCTTCTATGTATATTTACCAATTGAGCCCAGGGTTAGAATTGTACTATTTCTCTCCCTGACTTGGATGCTACCATCTATATAGAAAATATGATAGCAGCACACTCTTTGCTGGTGTCAGAGGACAGATTTTGGCCTCTCTACCTCAGGCTCCCCAAGAGCTGAAACCCTGGCTGGATGCTCCTGCCTGACACTCCCTCCCTCTCTGTTCCCAGCCAGGAAAGGGTTGCTTAGGTTTCCAAAACATGTTATTTGTTCAACCACAGCGAGGCACTGCTACTTGCAGGCTAGTCACTGCAGGGCTGGCAGAGCTGGTGCTGGACGTGCGAGAGAGAGAGGAGAAACATGAACGCACCGCAGAGGGTGGCAGCCAGAGAGGAGCCTCAAAACTTGTTTGCTGCTGGAATGAGGGAATTGAGTATTTTCCCACTCACTCTGAAAATCAGCCTTGGTTTCTTGGACTGTTTCTCACCCCCTTCTCTCTGTATCATCTGCTGGAAAGGAGACTCAAGAGGGAGTTGGGGAAGGTCTTCCGACGCGACAAGGACGGAGCCCCACCCTGACACCGTCAATGCTCCATTTGTAAGGCCAGAATCATAATTAACGCCCACCTCACCCACTTCCTTGGCATGACATGAAAAAGAATATACCAAAGTAGTAAGCTTTCAGCAAAAAAAAAAAAAAGGGGGCTATGTACATTTAAGGTGATGTCACTATTATAATAATAATTACTATTTTTTACACCAGAAAAAGTTTCTCCTTGTCATGAAGCCTTATCGCCAATGTGGATTTTTATGATCGAAATTCATTAAGCATTAGTAGTCTCAACTTTATTTCAGTTTTAAGTAGGGCCTGAGGAAAGCAACCTTGACATGAAATTGAGTGAAAATTAAAGTACCAGACTTCCAGCCAAGATGGAGGCATAGGTAGACGCACTGTGCCTCCTCGCACAACCAAAAGAAGGACAACAACAAATTTAAAAACTGAAAACAACCAGAACTGACAGAAAATCGAACCGTATGGAAGTCCAACAACCAAGGAGTTAAAGAAGAAACACTCACCCAGACCGGTAGGAGGGGCGGAGATGGGTAACCAGGCGGAGAGGACTCGCGGCAAGGCAGCAGCTGGCGGACTGGGAGAGGTGGCAGCTGTTGGACCCGGCGGTCCCACACCTACGTGCGGATAAACTGGGAGGAAAAACTGGGGGCGAGACACACCGCGCAGCCCAGAATCCAGCGCAGGGAAATAAAGCCTCAGGCCTCTGATTGAAAACACCTGTGGGGATTGAGGCGGCGGCAGCAGGAGAAACTCCCAGCCTCACAGGAGAGTCCATTGGAGAGACCCACAGGGTCCTAGAGCTTACACAAGCCCACTTACCCAGGAATCAGCACCAGAAGGGCCCAATTTTACTGTGGGTAGCGGGGGGTAAGTGACTGAAAACCAGCAGAGAGTGGAGCAAGCGGCACTGTTCCCTCTCGGACCCTCCCCCACGTACAACGTCACAACGCAGCGACGTGGCTGCCCCACCCTGGTGAACACCTAAGGCTCCGCTCCTTACTACGTAACAGGCACTCCGAGACAAAAAAAAAAAAAAAATGGTCCAAATGAAAGAACAGATTAAAGCTCCAGAAAAAATACAACTAAGCAATGAAGAGATAGCCAACCTATCAGATGCATAGTTCAAAACACTGGTAATCAGGATGCTCACAGACTTGGTTGAATTTGGTCACAAATTAGATGAACAAATGAAGGCTATGCTAAGTGAAATAAAGGAAAATGTACAGGGAACCAACAGTGATGGGAGGGAGACCAGGACTCAAATCAATGGTGTGGACCAGAAGGAAGAAATAAACATTCAACCAGAACACAATGAAGAAACAAGAATTCAAAAAAACAAGGAGAGGCTTAGGAACCTCCAGTACGTCTTTCAACGTTCCAACATCCGAATCATAGGGGTACCAGAAGGAGAAGAAGAAGAGAAAGAAATTGAAAACTTATTTGCGCAATTAATGAAGGAGAACTTCCCCAGTCTGGTGAAGGAAATAGACTTCCAGGGAGTCCAGAAAGCTCAGAGAGTCCCCAAGAAGTTGGACCCAAGGAGGAACACACTAAGGCACATCAAAGTTACATTGCTCAAGATTAGAGATAAAGAGAGAATCTTAAAAGCAGCAAGAGAAATCTACAAAGGAGTGCCCATTAGACTGTCAGCTGACTTCTCAAAAGAAACCTTGCAGGCAAGAAAGGGCTGGAAAGAAGTATTCCAAGTCATGAAAGGCAAGGACCTACATCCAAAAATACTCTATCCAGCAAAGCTATCATTTAGAATGGAAGGGCAGATAAAGTGCTTCCCAGATAAGGTCAAGTTCAAGGAGTTCATCACCACCAAGCCCTTATTATATGAAATATTAAAGGGACTTATCTAAGAAAAAGAAGATAAAAAATAGGAACAGTAAAATGACAACAAACTCACAGTTATTAACAACCACACCTAAAACAAAAACAAACTAAGCAAACAACTAGAATAGGAACAGAATCACAGAAATAGAGATCACAAGGAGGGTTATCATCAGGGGAATGGGTGGGGAGAGGGGGAAAAGGTACAGGGAATAAGAAGCATAAATGGTAGGTAAAAGATAGACAGGGGGAGGTTAAGAATAGTATAGGAAATGTAGAAGTCAAAGAACTTATATATATGACCCATGGACATGAACTAAAGAGGGGGAATGTGGGTGGGAGGGGGTGCGCAGGGTGGAGGGGAGTAAAGGGGGGGAAATGGGACAACTGTAATAGCATAATCAATAAAATATATTTAAAAATAAATAAATAAAGTACCAGAGTAGTGAAAAGGATCCCACGCTCTCAGGTGGGTTCACAGGTGTGCCCATGCCCTGGTATGCAAACCTATAATGTACATCCTACCCTGGGTTCCTTCAGGCAAAACTTTCAAAACCGTTTCAGCTCTCTGATTAATCTAATTCCCAAACTGAAGTTGGATACAGAAATGTTTACTCTTGAGACCGAAGAATCCAAGGCCCACAGCTTCATTTTATGTTACTCTCACATCATAATATTAACCCCCCAAAAGTCTGATTAATACATATAATGATAAGGAACGGGCGCAGCTCCCCAGGGAAGCACACGGATTCCAATGATTTGCCCAGAGATTTAAATGAGCTACTCTGACCTCATGGGGAGAAGGTGGCACGTGCCAGACAAGAGCCCAGAGCATCTCAGTCTCAGGCTCACATCCCTGATGTGCTAGTTCAGGTGATCACAGAGCCTCATTGTGGTGCTGCAAGGAGAGTCTATGGGCATATTGGGTGATAGCAAGTAAATCCATCTGGAGGGTTGTGCACCTCGGTGAGTCCACAACGCAATGGAATGCAATGCTGCTACTTGCCTTGTAAGGGAACTTTGAGTGAAATATTGCCCGGATCCAACTTTTCCACGTCACAGCCTTCAGAACCCCCGTTCAGCGTGTCCACTTTGCTCTTGGATGCAACGCCAGTTCCCCAGAGCATTCGCGTCCTGGCCATCCATTTTCCTTTTCCTTCCCCCCCCCCCCCCGGCCTCTGAATATAATGACACAAATCTTTTTATTTTATAATTTCTAGAGGCTGTTTTTTTAAGGCGATGACTTTAACAATACATGTTTGGTGAAACAGTCCTTGTGGTGGATTTATTTAAGGGTTTGGTTTTTTAAAAAGATAAAAAACAACAACAAGAACCAAAAACAAACAAGCCTCCCCCCCCCCCACCTCCCTCTGCTTGGTGCCATAGACAAGAGTCCAAAGGACATTAGCCGCCCCATTGCACACATTGGAAGGGGGACTTTGCTGTGAGCTCAGTCCTTCTAATGGACTGGCAATTTTGTAAAAGGTTTAGAGGATTTTGTTTAACCATTTCTGCATTTGTTTTTAATGAGCTCATGATGGTTTCCAAGAAAGGCCAGGTTGCGGGGTTTGCAGCATTTTCTAACCTGATCCCTCCCTGCTGACCTGAGGAATGGGCACCTGTGCTTCTGTCCTGGCCCACCTATGAGAGTCGCGGTGGTGGGGCCACCTCCGGGCCTGTGCTCGCGCCAGGGATGAATCATGCCGTAGTCAGAGCGGAAGGAGGCTCGGGGTTGACAGCTTTCCATCTGGACTTTGGATGCGGCTGATGGTTCACATAGAGCGTTGGGTCGCTGGAAGGGGCTCTGAGAGTAAGCTCCCCCATCCCAGCAGAGATCAGGAGTGAGTCAAACATCAGCCAAAAAAAAAATGCCCAGGATTTTATTTGCAAAGCTCAGAGAAGCATTTTCCTCCTGAGTTCCCGGTGCCCAGGTTCGTGAATGTGCATGGGTGTCGCTTTGACAAGGAGGCATTTAATAGTCAATAGGATCGTTTAGAGCCTCGTTCAGATAATCCGACTGGAGTACACCTGCATAAACACATCCAGCTCAGGTGGCGAAACGCTAACCCCTTTTGCTTTTAATAATTGAAATAAACAGAGCTATGAAGATGAATTTCAGTTTGTCATGTATAAATGTACAAGGCTGCGTAAAGGATGGTGTTTTGTGATTCATATAGTAATGTGATGGATGGATGATACGTTTTCCACAGCTATTTAAGAAAAAATGATTATCTTAGTCATGGGGTAAAGTTATGTGATACATTGCACCATCCAGGCTGTGTCTGGGCCAGTACGGATTTTTTCTTTTTTTTTTGTGAAAGATTACTTCTTGGCAAACTAGATATGCAAGCGCCAGAATACAGTAAAACCACATTTAATTGGACCTACTTGCCAACTTCTTGAACACAGCTTGAATTATTCCACTGGAGGCTGCTCTGTTAAAAGCTGGGGAAGGAGGCAGTGGCATATTGACAAGGCTTCAGATCATTTTTTTTTCTCCCCTCGAAGTACAATTATGCAATGAGCCAAGTTTGGAAGTATTTTACTATGTTTAATAATTATTATTAAAGATATTGTAAAACATATGCATTTGTGAAGTGAAATGTAATGGGAGTAAAATCATGTCGTGAATTTTACTTTGGATTTACTCGCCTATTTTGTTTTTTATTTGACAACCTTCCAAATTGATTCTAGCCCAATCCATGCACTCTAATACATATCGTACTTGATATTAAAGTGAGAATGTGAGTAATTTATAGAACCCGGGTGAGAACAGTTTTCTTCTGTCAGCCAGACTATCTGGAGTTGTCACCTCTGCTCAGGTAGCAGCTGACACGTAAACCACATACAGAGAGGGAGAGGGTGGGGACCGAGAGATCTCCGCAAACCGACACCCTCCTCAACCTTCACCTGGATCGAAGCTCCCATGCCTGAGCGTCTTGGGCACGTCTGTTATTGCTCAGTAGGAGGCCAGGGGCAAGGAGAGGGTACTGTTCCTGTACATCTGTGTGAGTCTAGAATCTAGGAGAATCAGACTCATCTCTGGAGGGGTCAGGGGGCATCTGTGACAATTCATAGTTCTACTCAGGTGGGTCTTAGCTGCCGGTGGTGCAGAATTTCTGATTCGGCATCCCTGCATCAGAAAGCTGCGAAGGCCGGACACGCGTTTATTTCACATCTTGAGCTCAGACAAATTTATATTGTCTTGACAGGCTCATTTGCCAGGAAAAGGCATGTCCCTGAGACTCCACTTTTTGAAACGGAGTGAAGGTGCCACCTCTAATGATTAGCAAGTCACTCCAGATTTGCACTGAACTCCACCTGCTCTGTAAAAACCCCTCGGTTTTTTCCCCGGCCCACTCGGGCTGCTTAGCAATCAGGCCCTGTCTCCCGAGCATGGTCAGGCATCAGTGTGACTTGTGTTTGCCCTGCAGTGTCACTGTCACAGCAAACAGCCAGGGGAGGAAGGCAGCCGCAGGGAGAGAGGACCAGCCTTTGCAGCCACCACACGCCCCTGCAGTGGGCAGCCTTCCCCACAGGCGGGAATCGTGGCTGCGGCCCTAGGTGCGTTTTGAGCGGGTGCCCAGGGCTCCGGGAAGCCTGGTGCAGCTGCGCTGCGGCACGGGGTAGACTGCAGCAGTGTGAGCCTGGTGTCTGCAGAGGGGACCTGAGGACATCTGGACCTTATCCCTGGGAGCAGGGCTCCCACTGCAGGTCTGTGGAAATCTTGCCACAGGGCCCCCAGTGCATTGGAATGTTCTCCCTGGAGAATTTAGAAGAGGCAGCCCTGGTCCCTAAGCCTGGGGCTGGGCGTGGGGGGACATGCACTCTCCTCTCCTGTCCTCTGCTAGGTGGCTGTGCCATCTTGGACAAGTGACTCCACCTCTCTGATGACTCCTTTTTCTTGGTCTTTAAAATAAACCTCTTGGGACAAGTGACTCTGAGGTTCTTTCCGGCCCTCAATTTTTGGGTATTTTTGACCTGTTTAACTGAACTGATGATTGAACTAGGGCTGATAAATGAAAATATTTTTCCAATTAGAGTAGACATGGAGACTAATTTGCTGCTCACGCTTCTGAGGCTCATCGGGAACAAAGGCACACTCACTCCGATGAGGGAGGGCCCAGGCAGAGCTGGGGAGGATTTCCAGCATCCTTTGGATTTTTAATATCCAACCATATTTACATGTGCACATGCCAGACACGTGTATGACATATGTTTCCATGTCTTTGGTCAAGCCCAGTGGGTTTGGGGCTCATTGCTATTTTTTAATCAGAGAAACCTAAGGGATCCTAAATAAGTATATCAGGCAAGAGCTTACCTGGTTCCATGTCTTCTCACCCTGCACATCTACGGTTGGGCAGGTGATGGGGACAATATCACCTTTGTTGCTGTTTGTTGTTTGTACTGGCAGTGAACACGTGGGGAGGGCTCCTGGCTAAGGAACCATCCCTGCTTGTACTGCAGGGAGGTTTTCTGCTTTTCAGCTCCTCTGCGGAGTCTCAGTTGGACAGCTCCCTGCTGCCTTCTAGGACAGGACAGGGCCTGGCATGGGAAAAGGCTAATTCCAGGAGACAGGCAGCTTCCCTATGACAGGGAGAGCCAAACACCATTGTTTGGGGCACGGTTCACAGAATCGGAGTGTCCAAGGGGATGGGTGGTAGGTCTTAGATCAAAGAGCATTTGAGTTAGGTAAGTCATCAAAAGAGAACACGCCACAGTCACAAATGAACTTGAACATTAGAGAGGACCAAATTCTTATTGACTGTCCTAAAAATCCTGTGTCTCACCATTAACAGGCAGACCATTGACATAGCCATTCCTTGTGTTTCTAGCATGTCCTTAGACCATTCCAGTATGGAGAAAAACCCTACCTGAATGTCATAAGGGGGAAAAAAGCACAGCACAAGAGAATGATTGTGACTAATTCATACAAGAGTCAACTCAAAGATTTCCACTTGGATTCTTTTCATTCTGAAGTCACTAAGTGAAAGGGTTGAGGAATTCAACATTAGCATGTAAGTGAGACTGAAATAGGACTACATTCTTATATTCACTAAAACTCTTTTGGTTTCAAGGAACAGAAATCCAACTTAAGCTAGCTTAAGCCAAAAAAGAATTTTATGATAAGGCTACTTGGATTCAATGGAGTCCAGAAGGGAGATATGGATGGGCCTTGGGCGCAGCCTGCAGGAGGGGCTCAGAGCTGTCAGGACGCGTTCTCCTTTCCTTGCCTCTGATTCTCTTTCTGCTGATTGGCATTTTCTATTCCTCAGTCCACATGGTGGGACGGGGCTGCCAACTGCTTCTGCATTCGCATGTCTTCATTTTCAGACACCCAGGGACAGGCTGACTTCTTTTGTCAGTTGCACTTCCCATATCCTGGGGGAGAATTCTGATTGGCCGGTTTGGATCGGGCGCCCAGCGATCAACCAATGGGCTGTGCCAAGGGCAGGTACTAGTACCAACTGCAGTCCCAGCGGTGGCCATAGGGCACATGGGGGGCCACGTGTGCAGGAGGGGCAGGACAGAGAACAATTCCCTGAAATGAGGCTGGTGCTGAGATCACAAAACAATAGGGGCCCATCATATTCTCTACTGAAATTAAAGGGAAACTAACAAAATATTATTTATCTGGAAATGGGAATAACATTCTTCCTGGAGGTCTAACAGATTTTAATTTCTAACCCGTGGCTCAATAGGTAAGGGAAGTATTTATGGTTTTTAAAGTACTGTAAAATATTAATTTTCATTGAATTTAGTTCATCTAATCTCTCTCCTGTTACCCCTCATTTTATAATCTGGGATCAAGTCCATGTACACTTTTATGGAATCCTTGTCTGGGTCAACCTGGTGAGGCCACAGAAGTCAATTCTCCTGTTACCTCTTGGCTATTTCATAGTGACTTCGGTGCCCTGTGGGCATGGTGGTGGTGGGGGGGAGGTGGTGATCAGACAACACAGCACAATGAACAGAGAAGATGCTTCTCCCTTTCTCCTTGTATGAGGGGTGGCAAAGAGTGCTGCAGTCACAGCAGTCAAGAAATGTGTCGTATACCTGGGGACGCAGGAATCCATGAGTCCAGAATGTGGGGCGACTGGGAGGGCGATGCTGGTTCATGTGCGTGAGGCGTTGGGGCCAACGTGCGGGCCTCTAACAAGGCTGTGGTAACCCTCCTGGTGCTCTGGACGTCACGGCCTGAAATACACCTGCCTCCCCAGGCACTCGGATCACGTGCTTTGAATGGCAGGCACAGGCTGTGTGGCAAGCTCATCACCCCTTAGGCACTCACTGCCCCATTGCTAAAGATGCAAAATAATCAGAGTTTGGAGGAGGCTCCTGGTTAGAGTGACCCCAGTGGAGAGGCAGAAGGCCCCAGGTGTCACTGATATGGATTTCATTGCTGCTGTTTTTGCTCAAACGGTTGTGATCTGCCTTCGGGGACCTCTGGGGACTGACAAAAGATTTTGCCTTTTCTCTCGTCCCTGTGGAGCCTTCCCTTATCCCACCCGGTGAGAAGCCAGGATGGGAGACCACTTAGTGCTCTCCCATCTTGTCACTTCATGGTTGTGAATGTGGGCCAGCGTTTCCTCACTGAAACAGATTCCAAAGCTCCCTGGTGGATGGGTGGGAGGACTGGTGAAATAATAATACCCTCCAAGCAGCAGGTCATTGCCTCACAGGTGACAGAAAATGGACTGAGACCAGCTGGGAAAAAAGAAGAAAATTTAAGTCACCTGTAGAAGAGGTCTGGGGTGGCAATGTCCTCAGGGATGACTGGGCACCAGGACCACATGATATCAAGGTCTCTCATTCTCTTCCCCAGCCCCACCCCACTTTCTTGGGTCTATGTCTGTATTTACAGCTAAAGACGGGCTTTCCCCATGTGATGTGGGAATGTGGCATTGGCACTCACTGGCCTTGGCCCAGCTAACGACCCCAGAAGGAAGAGGGTGGCACCTTCTGAACATCTGTATTTACGTCCCAAGAGGAGACTGTCATCTGACCTGATGTATGTGTATCCATAAACCAGTCACTGTCACTGGGAACATGGGACACTATGTCCGGGCAAGTGTTGGACCATGTGATGACTTCTTTATAGCCACGGTAGTATAAGTCTTATTGCAAGCCTCCCCGAGGTGTAAGTAGAAAGTTTGGAGGAGCCCCAACCACAGGAGGGGGGCGTGGGTTATACCAGGGAGCCCAAGGACTCCACCCAAGGAGGGAGAGAGTTTCTCTTCACGGGCCTGCCTAGGGAAGACAAATCTGAGTTGGGTATGAGAGGGTAGGATGAAACTGATCAGCAGAAGGCAAACTGTACATTCAGCCCTGGGGATGGTGCTTGCCTCTAGAACTTACTTCCTGGTCAGTGAGACAATTATACAAAAAGTTAGAGTGACTATCATAAGCGTTAGGAAAAGAGGAGTTATGTAGCAAGTAGGGACACACAAGAAGAGGAGTCTCACCTGGCTGATGTGTCAGGGAAGACTTTTCAGCGGAAGTGACCGGAGAGTAGGAGTCAGTCACACAAGAAGAGGGTGGAAGAGTGTTTTGGGCTGAGGGATCAGCATATGCAAAGGCCCTGAGCACCAGGCAGCTTCCAGGAGCCTGTGAGTTCTTTCCCAGGCCAGTCAGTGTGTGCGGAGCATGGTGGGGTGGGGTAGGGGGGAGTGTCCTCATCTCCCAGGGCTGCCATAACCCTGACCACAAACTTGTTGGCTTAAAACCACAGAAATTTATGCTCTCACTGCTCTGGAGGTTGGAATTTCAAGATGAAGATGTCAGCAGGGGCATGCTCCCTCCAGAGGCTCTGTGGAAGAATCCTTCCTTGCACTTGAACTCCAGCTTCAGGTGGCTTCCAGCATTCCCTGTGGCTGCATCTACCCCATGTCTGTGTCTTCTCCTCTTTCTCTAATAAGAACACCTGGCATTGGATTTAGGGCCCACCGGCTAATTCAGGAGGGTCTCTTCTTTTCAAGATCCCTAATTACATCTGCAAAGACCTTTTTTTTTTTTCTTCCAAATGAGGTAACATATGCAGGTCCAGGTGTTAGGATGAGGCATATCTTTTGAGGGGCCACCATCCAATCTGTGACAGAGGGGAGGGTAGTCCAGAGCATCTCTAGGCAAGGCCAGGTCCCAGGAACCTGGACCTTGTGCTAGAGGAGACCAGTGAGACTTCTACCTGCTCTCTAGAAAGAACACTCGTTTTGTGGACAGGGACTGCAGGTGGCATGAGACGCAAGCCAGGCCACGTCCAAGGGGAGACTGTTGCCGTGGCTCAGGTGAGCAGTGGGGCCGGGCTAAGGTAGAGGCTGAGCCAGGGGTGGAAGGAAATGGATCACAAATCTCCCCAGAAAAGCAGGTCAATGGGACTTGGGCTGATTGGCTGCGGGGTGGCAGGTAGCAGATTGGAGGTAGAGGATTATTACGTACCGTGTGTATTGTTATGCTCTGTACCCTCCCTAATTTATTGTTCACCTTTCCTAGGAGACAGTACTGGGAGAGAGAAAGAATGTTGCCTTTACTTGGTTAAACCTGGGTTCAAATCCCACGGCTTCTCCTTTCCACTTTCTTAACCCTGGTTATGTGTTTCTTCCTTTCTCCAGCCTCAGTTTTCTCCTCAAGAAAATGGAGGTCACAATGCTGGCTTGATAGGGCTCGTGGAAGAATTAAATGGTGACACAGGCAGGGCACTTGGCCCAGAGCCCAGCACCACGTGGGCACCCCAAATGTACTAGTTCCCCCTCCTGCCCTTGCTTGACCAACCCCCTTTCCTGCCCGGGACTTCCCCCCACGGTTCAGCTGCACCCACCTCCTACCTCTCTCCCATCTGCTTCCTGGGCAGCTGGCTCCCCCCAGCTGCAGCTTTCTCTCCTGGGACCTGCCCACAAATCACCCTCTTCCCTGTCCCGGAACCTGCAACAGATATTCTCTCCCTTGTTACTCCTAAGCAGCACAGGCTGTGAACGCAGCACACTGTGAAGTGGGTGGTATTGGCCCTTGAAGAAGGACCTGGGCTCTTGCTTAATTCAGTCCCTGCTGCAGTTCGTTCATTCACTCATTTCTGCCTGCATGCATGCTTCCCCTCACACAAGCACCATTCAGAGGGAGCCAGGCATTGTGCTAGGACTGGGGACACAACACCAAGTGTCGCTGTGGTTTCCACCTCCTGAGTTTGCTCGTCCCACCAGGGCACCAACCTGTTCTCTGCTCCTGGATTTTCCTGGTTGGCCCATTTCATAGCTCTACTGTCTGGCTTTAAAATCTGCACTGGCAGCGTGAGGAAGAGCGTGAGTTAGATTCTCCAGTCTAACCCAGGGCAGGAGGACACTAGGAAATGCTAGCTGAGTCCTAAGAGGTGGAACAGTGGCCCTGCCACCCCGTAGCAAGCACAGCTTCCCTGTCCTGCTCTCAGGCACATTTCCAATCTCATCCGCAACACTCCCCTTCACCCATCTCTTGCCCCCTCCCATTTGTACTCATTGCTCTTGGGCTGGTAAGCCGAGAGGCAGGACTAAAGTATTTACTTACAAGGAAGTCTTAGGAGCATAAGCTTAAACCTGTGTGGTTTCCTGGGGCTGGACCTGAGCCAAAGGTAAAGGATCCTCCACGTTCTGCCCACAGTGGGGGCGGGGAGCTCACGGCTTGCTCTTTTGGAGAATGGGGGCCTCTGCTGTCCACCCTCAGGCCACCTGGAGCTTCATGGTTCTCAGGGGACATTCATGCCAATATGTGTGTTCTGACAGGACGTATACATATCAGGACTGCTCTCCATAAAGGGACAGTCCCTCAGACTTGTAGTGAACATGATGAGAGGCTGACGTGAAGCTCAAAGATAACTCAAAGAGATGTTGATTGTGAAAAGGGAAGGCATTGTGTGAACTCCAGGAAGGCAGGGCTTGGGGAAGAACAAAGAGTAATTTCATTATTCAGCAAATTCATTCATCCCGCTCAGCATGTGCAAGGCACAGGGTGTGGGGTTTACCAAGAAGAGTGAGAGATGGAGCCTAACCTGGAGGACCTGAAGGAGGCTAGGGGAGAGAGGCAACCACATGCATACATGCATCTTGCTCCGTCACCAAAAAGCTGACATTTAATGGCACCCCACGTTCAACGCATTCTATGTCACTCACGATAAACTCCTGCAAATCTCTCCATCGATGTTTCAAGCTAGGTTTAAATACCCATTTTACAGATGAGGAAACTGAAGTTCAGAGGGTAACAGCTCCACCAACCAGGGTTCCAATCTCGTTCCGCTGACTCTGAAGTCCATTAAATTCGCATTAGGAAATTCAAGTTAATAAACAGATGAGAGGAAATTTGGTGCATTCCAAAAGTGTTTTTCCTTTTGAAAAAAAAAAATCCAGTTTCTTTAATCCTTTAAGCTTTGGGTGATTCTAGAACTTTAATGGTACAGTTTTCACTCACCTGATGCACATCCACAATTTCAGGAACGCTGCCAATGGGCTGCAGGAATCTTTGCTGGCTGAGGGGTTTGTTGCTCACTCTAGAAAGGTATGTAGCCACAGCTTCTTTTGGCCTCATTTGCTTTCCAAAATCAACATGACAAGACCTAATAAAGGTCTTTAGAGCCAGAAAGATATTTAGAGTCTCTCAGACAAATGTCTCGTCATTAGGTATGGAAGTTAAGACCCAGAGAGGCTAAGCTTCTGGCTTGAGGTCACACAGCGAGTTCATGGTGGGGAGATGAGACTTGGTTTTGGCCAGTGCCCCTGTGCCATCAGTGCTGCTCAGCATGCGAGAGGAGATGACTCTACCCCCAGTCATCTGCAGACCTTCGAAGTGCCAGCAAGGATTGTGGTCACCTCTGAGTCACACAGTGAACTGTAGTGCCATTATTTCCAACAGTTTAGATGCTCTGGGACACCACAGCCAATCCATACATGCCCTTTGACAGGAGTCAGACCTCCATGGTGCCATGGAGGCGAGACCTAGTGGGCAGCCTCGGCCAGGTTCAGCTCCGCTGCACATCAAGGCATTGGTTACGTTTAACTGAAGTCTGGCATTGTCTGAGCTGAGGTGGCCTTGCTTTGGCTTTCTGGAAAAGCATGCAGCGTTAGCCTAGGAGTTTGAGTTTCATAGGGTACGTTCCAATGCCTAAGGGAAACGAGCCTATGACCTTCCCATGTCTTTCTGAATTGAACTTAAAGGACTGTGTGTTTGCCTTTGTTGTCCCTCCCTCAGATTCCAAAGAGGTGTGGCTGGGAGAATGGAGGCCTGCAGGGAACTTGGTTTTGCCCAGTGTGAACCCACCATGGACCCGCTGTGTGACTTTAGACCAGGAGTTTAACCTCTCTGGGTCTCCATTTCCATGTCCAATAATGAGGGAGCTGCCTGAGAGAAGTAAATGCCTTTCTAGCTGTGAAGTCCTTTTTAGGGTCTTCTTACATTGGCTTGGGAATCAGCAAGTAAGGAGGGGGTGGGGTGTGTGAGCCGGTGAGCCCAGCTTAGGACACAATGAGAGTCAGAGCCCGTGGCACACATGTGAGAAACAGTCATTGTGACCGAGTGAAAGGGAGCCTAAGACAGAGGATGCGGAGCACCAGTGTTTAAGGGTGATGGCTGCATGGGAAGGAGCACAGGGAGTGGACAACCTGGGGAAGTGGGTCTTAAGTTAGGACGCCAAGGAAAATAAGGACGGACGAGTGCTGTGCGTGGCTCGAGTAAGGAGGCTGATGACTTTGGCAGGAGAAGTTTCCGAGGAGCTGGGGCTGGTGGGGGAGAAGCCAGATTGCACGTGGTTCAGTAGTCATTCGAGGCGAGACAATGGAAACAGTAAGTGAAGATGATCCGTCAGGAGCTTTTGGTCAAGAACAGGGAGATACAGAAAGGGCTGAGTGTGGAAGGGAGAAATCTTCAAAAGAGGTCTTCTTTCTTTCCTTTCTGCCTCCTCCTTTCCCCCCTCCCTCCCTCCCTCCCTCCATAACCTCCTCCCTCCCCCATCCAAAGGGGGAGTCATAAACATGGGATGTTGGGAAGGGACCAGTGGGGCAGGAACAGGTAAATATCCAGGAGGTGGAGGGAATGGTCCATAGAGGATCCCCTGTTGGGAGTCTGGGTAGGGAGCTCAGCCCCGTTGTCAAGAGGAGGCCAGGAGGAGGCTGATGCAGATTAGACAGGAGCTGGGGAGGTCATCCTCTCATTCTTTCATCCTTCCTAGCCTTGCCTCCAACTGCTCCTGCCCAGCAGGGGCCACAGGCCCACCTTCCCACATGCACCGGCCCTTCTTCCCTTGCTCCCTCACTGCATTTGCTCAGCAGGTTCCTTTTCCCTCCTGCCCTTCCTTCACTCTTTAAATGCAGAGGCATAACCAGATTTTGTAGGACCTGAAGTGTACTCAATTTGGGACAGCCTCTTTAAGAAAAAGAATGCTAAAATATATTTCTTTGGCAAAGTTCACAAAAACCTATGAACGTATGAGCACATTCTATGGCTCCCTCGGGATCTGGAAAGGAACCCATGTAAGCTGGGGTCCTTGAGGGGTAAGCTTCTTCAGCTTCAGGTGGCATCTTCCTCTGTTCAAAGGTTAAAATCCTATGCAAACTTCAAACTTGAACAGCAACTACCATAAACAAAACAAAGCAAATGAGCAACCCCTACCCAAACAATAAACTTCTCCTATGAAGTCCCTTCACATGGAAGGAAATAAGGAAAACCTTGATGTTCCTGTCTGCAAAATGGACCAGGAGTGTCTACCACTTTGTTGTGAGGGTCAAATAAGGTCACAGATGGGAGAGAACCTGGCGTAGTTCCTGTCCCATAACTTGTGCTTTATGAATGATTGCTGCAGAAGTCAAATAACATAGGCACCCAGCTCCCTTTTCTCACCTATCACTCTAACCAGCATGTAAGATCTTTGTTTGCTCTCCTCACCCTTCCCAATAGACTCCACATACCCGGTGCATGTCTTGTTATTTCTATTCTTTACAAGGTCTATGTGTGTGTCTTGCATGTGGGGGACATTCGATACATTCATTGAATGAATGGAGGGGTGAGTGAATGTGTGATATGTGAATCACTTCATTAAGAGGGAAGTCCATCATTAGGAGACTTGCTTAGAGTGCCACCTGGATGAGTTTTCCAGTGGAAGCTGTCGATTCTTGATGCCCACACTGGCGATCAGTGAACCAAAGAACAGGAAGGACCTCCAGTGTGTCATGGTGGAGAACAGTCATTGAGCCGAGGAAGCAGAGACCACAGGAAGGCAGGGCCTGAGGCTTCAACCAACTTTCAGAGTTCCATTGGGCAGAACTGGGAACCTTTAAGACAAGACAGTGAGGAGCACTGCTTGAGGCTAAGCTTGATAAATTCGAGTCCTCCCAAACTAGGCAAAAGCTGTCAAATACAATTCAGAAAGACGAGTCTAATGAATATGCAGTATAAGATGGGTAGATTTCTTCCTTGATTCATTTTGAATACATTGCTGCTTAGGAAAAGCCCATCCATCTCCAAGAGCTACCCATGTGGGGAAGAAGTGACTTGCTGTTTAGTTTTCCAAAGGCTGCTGTGAAAATTAAGTGAAAAAAATTATATAAAAGTGTTTCCTAAGCTGTCAAGGCCACACAAATATATTTTTTCTTGCTTACTATTATTTTCTCTCTGGTCTGATCTCTCTTCCTCCCCTCTCAGGGGCTCCTCTTCTCCCTCTCCTCTTTTCTCACAGAATTTCTTTGAAGTATCATCATTCCCCAACACATGAGTGTGTTCCTAGGGTTCTCTGCTCCACGTGACCAGGGTAGCCTGCCTACACCCCACCACATGCCTGGCTATTCTCCAGATTCTGAGGTCCTTGAGAGCAGAGATGATACCCAACTCATGCCTACCCCTCATCCCTAGAACAACTCCTGGCACACAGTAGGAGCTCAGTAAATATTTGCCGGATAAATAAATATCTAAGATGATGGGGAAATAGTTCTTACATAGCAATTTTATCAGAATCGTTTGGTTTTATGACCTCCTTAAGGAAGGCAAACTTAGTTCCCAAGACACCAGCCCTAGGAAAGCAAGGCCATAAATATTTCTTGTTACTCTACAAGTCTTGAAAAAGTGACCCACTTCTTTCTGGAAACCATAATATTTCCACTCTGATGTAACTTCTAAACCACTCTTAGTATCACATTGAGGGAGGCAGCTCCGTGCAGTGGAAAAAGTCCCAACAAGCTATCTGAGGAAGTGGGTTTAAATCCACGTGGTCTCGTCTGAAATCCTTCTTAGAGTCTCAGTTTCCTTTTGTGTGAAGTGAAGCCAATAATCCTCTCCTGCCTTCCCTTGGGGGCTGTTCTCAAGGTCAGTGGAATAATGGATGAATCTACCAAAGGTCCTACGTATAATACTCCCTCGTCCCAGGTCTACCCTTTTAGACAGGGTGCGGTAGACACAAAAGACAGTTATTGATAAACATTGGCCAAGGGTCACAAATGGAAGGGAAATACTAGGAAGAAGTGGGGCAACAGCTCTCCCTGGGGGCAGAACAGTAGTAGTTGTTACTGGGTGGATTATCCTGAGACAGGCAAATGGGACCATTTGGTGAACAGAGTGAGGGCCTAGAGCACAGGAGAGAAAATTCTGGAACTTCACTCCTCCCCTCTAATTCTTACAACAGAGGAGCCTGGCCCCGGGTGCCCATCCTCTCCTGTCTGCTGAGGACTATCCCGGCCACCTTCATATTCAACATGTCCCTCAAAAGTGGATCCTTCCACTGATATGCTCAGTCTCTGCCATCTTAAAAAATATCCTCCCTCACCTCATAAACCCTCGCCTCTATCTATCTCTTCCCTTTCACTGCCCAGCATTTTGATAGAGTTTCTTACTCTATTTCCTTGTCTCTTATCCACGGCTATTCTTCTTCCATTTCTCTACGGAATCGGCTCTTGATATGAACCACATGTCCATGTTTCTCAATCCAGCGAATGCTCTCCAGTCTTCACCTTACTTATGATGGTCATGAATAAGACCCCCCAAAAGATACATTCTAGCCCTGACTCCCAGTACCTGGGAATGTGACCTTATTTGGAAACAGGGTCTTTACACACAAAGTCAAGTGAAGGTGAGGTCATTAGGGTGGGTCCTAATCCAATGACTGGCGTCCCCATAAGAAGAAACTTGGGCTCAGACACACAGAGGAGACAGCCACGTGATGATGGAGGCAGAGACTGGAGTGATGTCAAAAAGCAGGATGACAAGGGTTCCTGGGAGCCACCAGGAGCCAAGCAAAAGCAAGAAAGGAACCCGCTAGAGCCTCCAGAAAAATCATACACCTGCTTATAACATGACTTTGGACTTCCAGCCTCCAGAACTGTGACAGAATAAATTTTTGTTGTTTGAAGCAGCTGAGATTTTGGTTAATACAGCCTTCTTTCAGGCTCATCCTACATTAGACGTAGGCTTCTGAGACACTAAGTTCCTGACTTCTCTTTATTTCTCAACGTGCCTAAATGACCTCGCCCACATCCACACTTCAGCTGTGGCTTCTGCCCCTATAAATCCTGCCCATCTCAGAGCTCAGCTCAGACCTGCCTCCCACAAGGAAGCCTTCTGCAGCAGATGCCGTCGGTGCCCACCCACGCCCCCTGGCACTCCGCCTCCCAGCCCAGCTTCTTACAGCAAGCTGCTGCTACTCTCTGCCCAAGTGCTTTTTCTAGCTGCAGCAGTGTGGGGAGTGGGGGAGGCCAGAACATCACAGAAGCACCTCCTCCTACAGCCACCCTCCACCAAGGATGGATGGGAGTTGGAGGACACAAAGTCCAGCTCCCTCAGCCCCTGGTGACCCGGAGCTTCTCCTGGAAGTCTTCGATGAATAAGTCTCACTTGCCCATGGGGTAACCCACTCATGAACTTGCTCCATAGTGGCTTCATCTATGTCTCCTATATCCACTTTCCTATCATGCTTCCTGAGGTCACTTCCCAACCAGACTGCTTGCACTCAAAGCCTTATTTCAGGGTTTGCTTCTGGGGAGATTTGACCAAGACACTGTATCTGAATTACCAGCTGGGGCCAGGTTCTCCAGTTATTCTTTCCAATAGCTCAGTGAGCCTTGACCGCAAGGCAGCTACTGCAGGTTATATGCCTACACTTCTTTCTCTGATTCTTTGAGTAATGTCTGTTTCCTGTGCTAGACCAGGGGCCAAAAAACAACATCCTCTGGGCCAACTCAGACATGACTATTGATTTCCATACTGTCTGAGGTTCCTTTTGGTCTACAATAGCAGAGCTGAATAGTTTTCAACAAAGACCTTGTAGCTTGCAAAACCCAAATATTTACCATTGGACCATTTGCAAAAAAAGTTTATTGACCCCTGTGTCCGTCTGTTAGTCTGTATTAGTTAGCTTTGGCTATGTAAAAAACCACCCCAAACCTTAATTGTTTAAAGCAACCATGATATATTTAGCTCACAGGTCTACGAGTTGGCTAGGTAGCCTCTCTGATCGAGGCCTGATCACACAGAGCCTTTAAATGCTTGACTATAAGTTGACATTGAAGAATCCATCAGTTCATTTATTTGTTTTAGCAAACTGGTTTCAGCCATAGGAAATTAGGAGCTAATTTTTCAATAAGCCATGTCCTCTGAGATAGTTCACAAAATCAAAGAGGAAAATACCTGGTCAATCTAATTTATTATCATAATCCAATAATGTTAAAAGCTTACTTGTGGAATAAACTTAAACTAGAGAATTGTATTCGCAGTTGTAATCACTATTGATGACTTAATATGCAGCCATTTAAAAACTGTCACCAGTTTTGAGACGTTAGATCAGATTGAAACATATAGCATCTTCTTTCATGCTCTCTCCCCTGGAGACAGGTGTACTGCAATGTTGCTGAGTGAGCGCTGGACTTGCCTGGACTCACGCCATGGCTCTTTCGTTTAATAGCAACCTGTGCCAAGTCAGCGATTCTCTTTGAGTCTTGGGGTGCTCATTCACAGATGGGGACACAATACTAGTTTTGCCCAGCTAATACCAGAATTAAAGGAGATCATATTCATGAGGTGCTTTGTAATAACAATAGCTAAGTTTTATTGAGTGCTTATTATGTGTTAAGAACATGTATGAGTTTGTAGCGCATAACGGGATAGGTTATATCTATTAACTTGTTGAATCATCATAAAACCCTATGGAGTAATCATTACTCCCATTTTACAGACAGGAAAACTGAGTTCCCTGTCCTTTAATAATTTCATTGAAGTTCTCACAATGAATAAGCATTAGAGAAAGAGTCTGAGTCCATCTAATAGGGCTCCAGGGCCTACAATCTACAAACCACTATAATCCACGGCTAGCCACTAGGCAATACCGCCTCTTAGTGCCTCTTACATCAGTGTTCAGTGCACAGTCGGCGCTCTGTAACCATAAATTTAGCCAACCACTGGAGTCCACCCCAGATTGCAAGCTCTTTTGAAGCTAGCACAGTGTCTTATTAGTCCCTGTATCTATCCTTCACAGATGCCAACATTGGGCTTAGAATAATAGAAATTCAATATTGTGTGTGTGTAATTGGTAGGATGAGGTTAGGGGACAGGGAAAGCAGTAAGAAGAATAAAATAAAGATTTTACTAATTCCAGAAATAACAATCTCCTCTCAGAGTCTTTTGGGGAAAACATCATCTCTAACACACCAGTATATCAGAGCTGGGCTACACTCTGTGTAGATTATCCAGGCTCTGAGAAATCAAGCCTGGACCTCCTCTCTTGGAGAAAAGCTGGTAGGTAACAAAGAAACAAAGTTGGAACAGTTGGCGTGTTAATATCTGAAATGCAATTCAGATGAAGTCATACCCAGATTCTGCCAATTTTCAATTGCTTCCAGCATCTTCCATCCTACATGCCAAACCTCCCATCCACCTCACTCACCAAACACCTCAGCTTCCCAATCGCTGGGGCTCAGAGTCCCTGTCTGTGAAGTCCATGAAGTCCCTGTCCCTGTCTGGGGGATCCCTGAACCCCTCTTCACCCTCTGCACCACTCTCCACCCCTCCCACCCTCTCAGTTTCCAAGGCCACAGACTGTCTTCTCCACATCATTCCCACCCAAACTGCACTCTTCTTTCTTCGCTGCTGTCAGCTCTCTTCACCGGCCTCTCCCCTGTTCTGGTCTTTCTCCAATCCTCTGTGAACCATTGTGGCGTTCATTTTCTAATTGCAGTTCAAAGTATCGTAGTCCCCTCCTGGGAGACGTCCGGTGGATCTCCATTGCCTGCGGCAGTATGTTCTTCTCTTTGAGTTCATGGGCTTTTATCATAGGACTCAGTTGAATAATTTAGGTTTTATTCCCTCTTCGCTTCTCACATTCAACTTCATACTCTACACTCCACCCAAATGTGCTATTCATTGTCCCACACCTTCCTTCCAGGCCCTCTGGACTATTCTTTTCCTGAGCTCCTCTTTCTCGCTTACTTTCCAATTCAAATAACATGTTGTTGTTTACTAGCCAAACCCCAAGAGACATGTCATCAAGGGGAATGAGGACCTTTTCATTTTTTCTTCTCAAAAGACACATTATCTAACACCTCACGCTTATCAGCGGTCAGGATGCACCAACCATTTCATCATTAACTACTGTGCCTGTGGCTCGTTTCATCAATGGGTTGTCCATTAAATGCAAACGGCATCTTTCCTGTGGACAGGCCTGTCTCAGCCTCACTTGTTGACGAGGGACCTGTGCGGATGACTTTGAAGAAAGCCACTTTTAAAGCAGCCTCTCCCGCTTCCATAGAAGGAGGGGCAGAGTGAAGGGAGAGGCCAGAGCCTGCAGCCAGGGGTCAAGAACCACGAGTGTGGAGGCAAACAGTGGGAGCAGGGAGTGGAAGGAGCAACAGTGTGCTGGGGCCAAACATCCTCTTCTTTTGATGCCTTTAGACACGTGTTGCTCCTCAAATGCCATGAATGAAATGGCTAAGTCAACTTCTTTTCCACTCCGGGACTATCCCGATAGAGCTCAGTAGAAAGTTTTGGACTGAGCCAATAAAAAAACGCACGTTTTTCAGACTTGGAGCCAGACTCGTCTGTGATAGGATGGGCATCCCCACCCTCCCACTAGTAACTGGGCAGATTGTTTCATCTCTGTCTGCGTTTTGGAGATTCTAGCCTGGTATCCATCAATGGTTCACCTGAGCAGGACTTAAGATAGAAATCTCTCCCATATCCCAAACTGGTGATCTGAAAGTACAGACCCCTTCATTGGCTATGCATCCCCTTTAGATCTCTATATAACTTTCTTTTACAAAAATTTCAAGTCTAGATCTTCAGTACTTTAACGGGGGATTCTGAACAGTTGAGGTATATTAGTCCATGACCATTCTCTGCTGTACTCTTTAACTTCATCAAGGAAAAAACGGAGAGTATCCTACAACTCCATTCTCTGTGTGGAGCAGTCTTTCATATAAACCGCACGATCACGAGGGGAGTTTGATATCACGAGGGAGCAAGCAGTAACATGTTGGAATCAACAATCACCTGTTAATGCTTCTTCAAAGTCAGCATCACAACTTAGCTCAATTAACTTTTTGAATACTGATATGTTCATAGCACTCTACTAGGCACTGGGGGGAGGTACAAATATGATGATGGGAAAATAAGAAAGTAAATAAAGCAGAGTCACTGCCCTAAAGGGAGTCGCAGGCAAATCTTATTATTAGCAGGAGTGATGGTCTATAAAATCGCTGCAAACACAGAATTAAGCAAACACTGAATGCACCATTGCTCCTATGGGTATCACCGTGTCTAAGTGGACCCACACATTTAAACCTGAGCTGTTCAAGGGTCAATTGTATTTCCAAAGAACAGTGGGGATGTGTGCTGTGGACTCTCCAGGACAAAGGTTGGGCAGCCATATTGGTCTTGACCATGCATTAGGTACTGAAGTGAATGCTTAACATACGTTCTCTCACATACTCATCAGCACTGTAACGAACATCATCACCCCCGTTTTCCAGCTGAGGAAAGGGAGGTCTGGCCAGGTTAAATAACTTGCCCGATGTTGCACAGCAAGGGGCAGAGAAGTTTTTAAACCCAGTCTCTCCGATCCCAAAACCTTTCACCTCAACCATACTATATTTCCCTATTTAATAGGAAATACCCAATGCCTTATTTGTTCAGAGTCAGCTTTGGTAGTCTCAGTAGGGCCAGGTAAGCAGACACAGATCACAGAGGTACACCTGAGAGGGTTACTCCTTCCCTAACCTGCTTCTCAGTCCTATGGGTTCATGCCAAGGAAATGCCATCATGCATTCTAGGCATAGACGCAGACGGCCCCTTAGAGTTCACAAAGCACTTTCCCTTTTGCTGTCTCGTGGGTTCTTCCAACAGTCTTGTGAATTGCTTTCTCAATTTTACAGTTGGGGAGACTGAGCCAGGATGAGGGACTGGTCAAAGGACAAGGAGTAGAGGCAGAAATTGGATTTTTGGACCCCTAGCTCAGCATTCTTCCAGCTCGGCCCCTCTGTCTTCACCCAGGACCATTTGGTGGCCACTAGTTTAAAACTCAATGGCACAGAAACGTATTGGCTCTCCATCTTTCCCTGCCTGGAGCCTCTCACAAACAGGGTTTGTGGGTTTAGGTTTGCTTAGCAAATGCATCCTCTTTTGGATTCCAGTTCTTCATTAGTGAGGCAGGAACACAGGGTGTTCAGGAGCTTAATAAATATTCTGAATAGGATTCCTCTGGCAGTTCAGGCTCACTGTGTGGACTACTCAGCCGAGGGGGCTTTCTAGCTTCTCAGAACAGGGTGATTAAGCAAAGTTGCTGAAGGGCGCTCCCGTTGGTATGGGGATGGGAGAGCAGAGCAGTGTTTGAAGGCTCAGGCACCAACTGCCATCTTCACTCAGCCCTGGAAGGTTCTTTGGATCTGAAAGAGGAGCCTTTCCTTGCTTCTTGCTGTCTTGGCTCCTGTCCCCTCCCTCTGTCTTGCAGCCAGTGTCCTGAGCCTCCTGGGCGCGCAGTCCTATAGCACATGGATGGACTCTGGGCTCATTCTCCTTCCAGCAGCGGCAAGAGGAGGAGCACAAGGTCCTTTCTATTCCATGCTGAGCTGGGCCATGTGGGGAGGGAGGAAGGGAATAAAAGGAGATGCTGGCTCTGTTTCCCAAAATTAATTGTTAGCGTCTGCTGAGGCTATTTGCACTGTAAATGAAATTAAACAACAAAAAGCAGGGATGAAACAAAACAACCCAAATGATCAAAAAACATTCTGGTGGCGGGTGTAAAATTTGCTTTCTCTCAGCGGCAGAGGTCCACGTGCGCGCACCATTGGAAAGGTGACCCACGCAGAGAACACCTAATTAGTCGGTTCTCTCAGGGACACACACGCACACAGACATTTCAAGAGGACCGCTCACATTTTGCTGCCCTGCGAAGTATCACACGTTCATGTCATAAGCAGTGCATTTTACATCAGTGAGAGGTCCGAGTCTCAAATGTAAATCACTGGAGATTTGTGAAAGTTATTGGAAGGGGTAGGTAGACATTCAGCAATTTTATTCTGTTAAGGAAGGAATAACTCTGTGGTAGCTAACCATCCCCTTGTTTCAACGAGAAATTTTGTGGTAGACTCCTTCTATGGGAAGTTTGGTCTACAATTTTCCATCTGTTGTGATAATCATTATTAATCATATTGCTGTCATACCTTTGTGGGCTGTGACTTTCGTCTGCTCCTCAACGGTAGGTAGGGTCAGCCCTGCGAAATGAAGACATTCTTGAAGGGCTCGGATGGTACATGCTTCCCTTGTCATGAGAGAAGTTGCTGGGCTGTTAAAACTCATTTTCCAGAAGAAACATAAAATGGGGACTGCAAACATCTATGTTTTTTAAGACTCAGCAGATTTTCCCAATATCCTGTTTAAGCCGGGAAGTCAGTTTCCTATCCCACAGGTATTCACACTGGATTTCCCATAGTCTGATTCCATCAGAAAACTTTCTCTTCACTGTCTGCCTCCCAACTCTGGCTTTCTCCAACCTTGTGGAGGACCCACATGCAAGCCCCATTTCCTCAGGTGGGTAGATGGAAATCTTGGGTCCTTGGGAAGCCAGCTGCTCTTGAGGTCCCCCAAAATTAGGCCATGGGCTTTAGTTGTTTGTTTGTTTACTTGGTTTTCATCTTATTATAAAAAGTAATTTAGGCTAAACAATGTTTTAAAAACAATTTGAAAGTGTCATGCTCTGCTTGAGGCAATTGGCTACACGTGGAGTTATATTAAAAACTAGAACATCAGTATTGGGAGGCATAAAACAGAAAATGGTAGTAAATTTGTATTTTATGATGAGGAAAATGGCAAATAAATTGTAAAGATGACTTTGTGCCTAAATATAGGGTGGGGCAAAAGTAGGTTTATAGTTGTATGTGAAACATAGAGTTTATTCTTGCATTATTGTTTATTAGTTATTGTATTATTTTCCACTTGAACAACTACAAACCTACTTTTGTTCCACCCTGTATATGCTAATTCATTATATTGGAAATACCAATGGAAATTAACTGCAGCCTACCTCTCTGTAAACCTCAGTTGATCCAATGCTCCCCCCACTCCTGGCCTGTCTTCCCCATCTCTCAACACACCCTATTTTAGAGGCAGAGACAATTGAGCCTTCAAAGAAATCAAGTTCTTCATAGCTGTAAACAATATGACAACTATATTTGGACTAATGGATAGGTCTTTTCCATCTCCTTCAACAAAGTAGAAATTGTAATAGTAATAATAAAAAAAAGATTTATCGAGTAATTACTGTGTGCCAGATATTGTACTAAGTGATTTATACCCATTCTCTCATTTCATCTTCATAACCATCCTATGACTAAGCTACTATTACCATTACATAGTTATCCCCATTACATAGATGAGTTATAAACAATTTGCCTATAGCTAGTTATATAACTAGTCCTACCACGGGTAAAGAGCAGAGCTAATATCGGAACTGAAGTTTGCGTGACTCCAGAGCCCACGCTCCTAAGCACTGCGCTCAACTAGAGAAAATGGTCTTCTAGTAATAAACAATGATTTGAAGTCAACAAGGATTCCCCAGTCTCACTGGGACAGATAAGGATTTTCTGGAATTATCCAGAAGAAGTTTAGGGTACCAGGCAACATTGCCGAATAATTTAGAGTGATTAAAATCGAAATCTTTTTAAATTGATTTTTGTGTTTTTTTTCCTTGACTTTCATGTGTATATATTACCTTCCCATGGCCGTTTCCTGATGTACTTAAAATTTTCTGACTTCTGTGTACCTCACATTTTTATCTTAGTGCCAGAGTCCCTCTTCTTCTTTGCTTGACAGATTGTTTTCTTTGTCCATCTTGATATTCCTTTTCCATATATTTTTTTTTCCTGAATAAGCCAAGAAGCTCTCCTAAAGAAGGCAGGTACAATTTCTGTTGCCTACTGCCTATTCCTTCGCTCTGCATGAGACTTAACATCGCTTTAAGCTTTTCCTCTCTTTGCTTCCCCCCCCCCCACCCCCGCCTTCATCTACTTTACCCCTTGTCCCTGGTCCTCTCCTTGTCTAGACTAAATGCTAAACACAGCTCTCATCACCAAGAAGAGCAGCCCCTGCAGGAAAGAGGAGATTCGGCTTTCCAAGCTGCCAATTCAGCATGGCAGGGAAGGGGCCGCAGAAGAGCATACATTTAAAATTGCTGATAGGCCTAGAAAAACCTTGTAAAGTGGTTGGAAACTGTGGAACCCAGGAATTTTCTGGGGCTGTCTGTGTTCACTACCCATAGAACTTGGTCAGGTTGAAGGCTTCTCACCTCTCCGGAGGATGGGCACTCCGACCGGTGGAATTCTTCTGTCTTCCTATGGCTCTGCTTTGTTATTTTTAAGCACCGAGTCAAGTGGCATGTGCCAGGGGGGTGGCAGCTGCCCCTGCTGCTACTGTCCTGGCATGGTTATGACCCTTCTTCTTGTATCAGCATCAAGAGAATGCCGTCATCCCATGGCGCCCAGCAAAGAACTCTGCCCACCTCACAGTGCACCAGGCTGTCGCCAAATCCTTTCCCTTTGCCATTAACTGTGAAATCCCCAGCACAGGAAGTGAAGGTGAAAAGACCCATAAACAAATGACTTTCTGTGTCCTGATGGTGACATTTCTTTTCTTCGGGATTTCTCTTTTGTTGCTTATCATTTCAAATTTGAATGTTATTGTAAGCTAATTCCTGGCAGATGATGGATTTTTTAAGAAGCGCAATTAAATTTTTTTAAATTACTTTATTGTTGTTCATTTACAGTTGTCTGCATTTTCCCCCCACCACTCCTCCCCACCCCAGCCAATCCCACCTCCCTCCCTTGCTCCCACCCTCCCCCTTAGTTACGTCCATGTGTCCTTTATAAGCGGTTCCTGAAAACCCTTCCCCCCACTGTCCCCTCCCCCATCCCCTCTGGCTATTGTTAGATTGTTCTTAATTTCAATGTCTCTAGTTATGTTTTGTTTGCTTTTTTCTTTTGTTTATTATATTACAGTTGAAGGTGAGATCATATGGTATTTGTCCCTCACTGCCTGGCTTATTTCACTTAACATAATGCTCTCTAGTTCCATCCATGCTGTTGCAAAGGGTAGGAGCTCCTTCCTTCTCTCTGCTGTGTAGAATTCCATTGTGTAAATGTACCACAGTTTTTTGATCCACTCATTGACTGATGGGCACTTAAGTTGCTTCCAGCACTTGGCTAGCACAATTAAATTAAAGCAAGCTTTGCTTTTGGTAAACTATTTTTAGCAAAATATATAGGATAAAAGAAAAAAACCAACCCAATATTAACAACATGCTCAATCTGGATGTGAAAGCACAATGTTCCCTAAAAACCTTTCCACATATTTTATTTTATCATCATTGAAGAAAGGAACTGGTTTATTGGTCTAATAGAACTTTAGTCTTCTATAAATAAACACAAATACATGGCAAGGCATCTGAAAAATCTAATTTACATATACCCAAATGAAAGATTTTTAACTTATTAAAAATATTAATATGCCTGTAGACTTACTATTTAATTTGCATAAAGTAGTATATAAGGAATCCCTGTATCAGGAGGCTGGGATGCAGAACGGGAAACACCTAGGCTCAGAAGACATCTAAGGACTCATAGAGTGAGCATCTCCAATTTTAAACTCAATTTTAACTCATACGAACAACTGTCTACCCATTATCTGGTATATATAGTCTGGTTAACAATTCAAGTACCTAATTATATGCTTCACAAAGAGCAAAGGCAGAAGGTCCTTCATTAGAGGTTGGCTTTAAAATGGGCAGTGTTTAATTTGATGTGAGCACCCCGCTCATTGGCCCATAATGTAAATGGCCCTAAGTTTCTTCTTTTTTTTTCTCTTTTCCACTAAAGAGAATGATGAATGAGAAAATGCAACCCACTGAGAAGCAAATCCTCACTGCAGACCCAATGGTTGGAGTTCCCAACTTGATTGATTGCCCTGATGCACTCCGATCTCCCTGGCAAGAGCATCCTCACCCCTGCCCAGGACCACAGAGTACCTCCTCCACGTGGCTCACCAGGTCAGCCATCCATTATCCCCTCCATTCAACAGCCATGTCCTGCTTGCACCCCATGCAACACAAGGCTTTCTGAAATCTTTTTATTACTATTATTAAAGATGTCTATATGGCTCCCATGATGTTTTGAGGGTGATCCAACTAATGACTCTTCTTCCTCCCTGCTCCCCAATTACTGTACTGGACACAAAACCAAGGGACAGGCAATTGAAGACTTATCATCTTGATGAATTGGACAGGTAGATACATACCATAGGCTGTCACTGTCCTATCATCTCCAAGATGGACATTGTCCTTGGAGACCCACTGCAGGATGGAAGTCACAAAGCCACATGGTCCCCTGTGCTCTGGGGACCTGAGACCCACATCAGGCTCTGGCTGGTAAACAGGCTGCTGCCTCCTCTTTCTCCCAGGCACTGACATAATGAGAACTGATGGATTCTCAAAAGGAAAGTGAACAGCAGAAAGGTCGGTGCCTTCGCCATGTCCCGCACACTGAACAGGGAATGGCCTGGATGGCCATCTTATGTGGCCAGAATGTAGTTTTCCACATCAACTGTAAAATGTCCCTATTTAAAAAAAAAAAGCAATTCTATTACCCAGTAGTCAGAACTTTGTATTTCATAAAGAGGTTTCTCAGTTTTTTAAATTATTCTTTCCACAGTTTGCCCAAGGGTAAACAGCTGACTGTTGTAACTGTAAAAAAACTGTTATTTCTATCAGTTAGGAGATGGTGGAGTAAAATAACTTCTATCAGACACACAGTAAGTCAGCAGTCAAATCTAAATTAGAACTCAAAGTCTTTTTCATTCCCCACTTTTATTGTGCCCACCAAGCCACACCAAAAAGAATAATATTTGGGAGACTCGAAATCATGTACTACCACACTATAAATCCTACAATCTTACAAATCTTTCAGGAAATCCTTGAAATATTCCTAGACTATAAAATCCCATTTTAAGTAGTTTGAGACCAGTACTTCTAGGTGAGACATTTTCTGCACTTTTAATAACCTACCTGTCATATTTTATCCCCCAAAGTGATTATTTTGAAACTTGGAGAAATAATTATTCATTTGTGTTTACAAAAGAAAAAAAACTAGAATTACAACATTTGCATTATGTATGGCCTTGGGATGGCATACCTCGTATCTTTGGAGAGGACCTGTCCAAGAGCAAACTCTAGCCCTGCCTCGTAGACAAATAAATGTCAGAGCTGTCTAAAGGTTTAAAGCAATACAGATTGTCTGAGCCAATGAGTTGATTTGGTGAGAGCGGGATGCTAATGAGCCTTTGATCCGTGCAGAGACCACTGAGCTCGAGCACAGCCTCAGCCCGCACCCCTCACCTCGCCAGCTGTCTCGCAAATGCCTGCCATTGGTCACAGGGAGGACCAGGCACGCTGCGAGTGGGAATGGATCAGTGCAAATTCATCATCTCTCCGAGTGCATCACGCAGGTGTCCGTCTTCCACAAGACAAACCAGCGGCATTCTCTTCCTGCACGGTGATGGGCATGTTGTTGTAAAGAAACGTTCTTTAACTGTTATCAGTGTGAATTTGTAGGGAAAAACTGTTTTTTTTCCCCCTTTGTGCTGAAAATAAATGTAGACTGCTGTCTACTCCACGACTTGAGCTTTCTAAAGGTATTGTGTATAGTAGTGTTGGGGGAGGGAGGGGCAGTGTCCAGGGCGCAGGAAAACTTGCAGGGTCCCCCAGACTGACCACCAGGGTGACTGATGGGAGGCACGCGATGGCAGCGTGGAGCAGCTGCGCTCCAGCGGGGCGGCTGGAACGACCCGCAGCAGCTGGAAAAACGCGCGAGGTCAGGCAGTGTTTGTGGACACTGACTTCTCCCGGAGCGGTCCTGGCTAGGAGGAGACATCAAAGCCCATCACCCAGGAATAACACTCAATGGATGCTCTGTGTATAGAAGCCCTCCCAAGATGCTGACCCTGGAGGACAGGTCTCCTGTTGGCTCCATGCCTTTCAAAGATGATGTCACATTCCTCCGCACGCACTGTTTCTGGAAGCGCTTGTGAGTTGCGGGAAGAAATAACCCGCACTACCATTGCACTGAAAAAGCAAAATTAAAGATAATTTTCCTTTGCTCTCCGCCTTCTTTTCCTGATGAAAATGCCTTTTTAACCCTGAACAGATTTTTACTAAGTGCCCGCAATGTCCCCGCGTTGAGGGTAAGGGCTAACAACCCCAAACCTCACTTAGGTTAGACTGTCCAGCATCTTCATATGGGCTCCATATTATGCCCTTTTTCTTATTATTTTTAAGGTTTGGATTTACTTGAGATGGTAGAATATACTATATAAGCTTGTGAGAAATTAGTTTACTATCCAAAGGCTTTTTATGCGAAAAAAAAAAAAACCTGATTTAAAAAAGGACAAGAAAATCTAGTCTCTTAGGTTTAGGAGCTAGGATTATTATCATCTTAAAATTGTTGATGTTGGACTAGATGGAAATGAACAGAAAGCACACTCTTATGTAATAAGAGAAAGAGATGTGATACACTGGGGAGAACCATGGCTAAAGTTTGTTTGCTTTTAAATTTTAAATCCATTTTGTACCAAGAAATATACCAGTTTTGTAGGCAAAGTGCTTGAACCCGAGACAGAACAATGTTGTTTCAAGCCCATTTCCTGTCCAAGAGCAGGGTCCACGTTTAAATGAGTTCGACAGCAAAAGCCCACTTGGAGGTCTGTCGTGCAGACCTCAGGAGGCTTCCTCTTGTAAGAATGGATATAAAGGCCTTTCACAATACTGAGGTTCCCATGATCACCCTCAAAAATGCCTTCCTTCTGTGCCATGGCCTCAGGACCCCACACCCTGGCTCCTCCTGGGCAACCTCTGGACTGTTCCAGCCACACTGAATCACTGCTGTTCTGTGATCTTTCAGGGCCAGCTCCCACCTGGGGACTTCCAACTGTTTCCCTTTGCCTGGGACACGGTCCCCATTTCTGTGCTCACTGCCACAGGGAGGGCTTACCTCCCTGAACTGTCACCGCACCCACCACACTCTGATTCACCCTCACCGGCTTCGGTTTCTCCAGAGCCCTTCATCTTCTCAAACACAACAGAAGTCGCTTCTCCATTCTGTTTATCGTGATCTCTCCCACCAGAAGGCAGGCTCCCTGGGCAGAGATTACTGTCGATTTTACTCACTGCTTCTTCTCAGCACCTAGAGAAGCGCCCGGAGCAAAGTCAGTGCCCAACAAGCATTGGCTGAATGGATATCATGATTACAAAGATATTTAGTGATTACTTTGCAGCAGTGGACTTGGAGTTTCAAAGCCCAGCTGTGGCGACCGTGAGCAAGGAGCTGACCCCACGTCAGTTTTGCTCACTTGGGAGTGTGTTATCCCAGCTCACCTCACAGCACTGCCAGGATGAACCAACAAAGCACTGCTTGGGAAAGAATTTGACATGCCACCTCTCTAAGCCAAGGTGTTTTCATCCTTCAAATGAGTGTCGTATGAGCCATTCTTAAAGATCATTTAGTGCTCTCAACCTCACTGGTCACGATGGAGACCGAATCTTAGCCTCTGTCACGTTGCTCAGTGCTTGGGACCGTGACATCTTGTGCCTGATGGTCAACGGGCTAACTGGGCCCTTCCACCCTGAAGCCTGCACCTTGTGCCCGAAGCTTGCAGTATTCTGACTGTTATTTCCCTGGGGGGCTTCCTCCTTCTTCCATCCCCTGGTGTTTACTCGAGGGCTGCCTTGAGTATCCGCTGTGCTGGGATACTGAGGTCTTCCTTCTGACTCCACTGGATGTGATCGAAGGACTTCGCAGGTCCTGCCAGAAAAGGACTGAGGCATCCTGCCTTCTACACCCACTGTAAAGCTCTTACAGGTACAGGCGTGGCTGCTTTTAGTGGGGATGGGTTCTCCAAGGACCAGGGAAGAGAGCACATTACAGAGTGGTGGAGGCACCCTCTTCCTCTACGATGGCCTTGACGCAGCATTGTCCCCACAAGCCTGAGCACAAATATCCTTGTCGAATTCCTTTTGTGCCTTAGCCAACCCTGAGCTCAGCTTTGCCTGGAATTACCTATAGACACCACCCAATTTGCTCTGTGACTTTGGGGGTGTCTCTGGCTTAAAGTCCATGTCGTAGCCTTAAGCATATACCGAGAGCTAAATTCCTCAGATTGACTTTAAATTTCCTTTTTGTGTGACGAGCAGACTCCTCTTTGTAAATCCTGAAATCACCTTTGAAATTTTAGACAAGGGCAGATGTCACTTAATGTGACTGGCAAGTGTTCCACACGCCATTTGTTGTATGTGGTCGTTGTTTTCCCTTTTGCTTTTGCTTTTTTTTCCCTCTCCCTTAAAAAAAAAATCACCATCACACTCTAAAAGCAATTAAAACAAACTTTTCAAAGACTCTTATTTGCTGGCTGAGATATTCCAACCTCTGACTTTTTCTGTAGCGTGAGATAAGGCTTTCTGATTAACTGGGTGTGGGATGTTTATTCAATCTGTTCATTTTATACATTATGGATCCTGCTGCTTAATTTTCATGCCGTGTCAGTGGTATATACTTGCTGAAATTAATAAATACAATACATACCATCAATGTGTGAAATTTTAAAAAACGTATTCCCACAGTTTGACATCCAAAAATGTACTCGCGCACTTTTGAAATCTACTGTCAAAATCGTTTCACATCTGTACCTAAAGCAAACAGACATAATGCTAACAGCTTGTTAGAATTCAGAAATGCCACCCGCTAATCAGCCCACCTGTGGCATTCTCGGTCCATCTTGCAAGCTGCATAGCCTGCTGCCAAGAAGCTTGACAAGAAAATGTATATTAAATTATTGAATAAGATTGGAAATATTGTACAGTGTAGGATAAAGAGAATGCACAATGTGTGGCCAATGACACGCTGTACCTTTTCATTCTCATGCCTGTCGGGAGGTGACCTAGCTTCATTCCTGTTTTCCATAAATTATGAAGCTTCTGCTATGTCTCTGGAGGCAGAATCGCCACCGAGGCTTTTATTGTTTTGGTTTTTTTTTCAGATTTTGTTTTTGTGCAGTTGGCACTGGCAAAAAACAAGAACCCAGAAAAATCAAAAGCAGAGAGCAAATTTCAAACTGAGTTGGGCAGAAACAAACCCACTTTTATACAATTCCCTCCTGCGCCTCAGAGTAAAACAAAGGAGATTTCTTGACACTGCTTTTTTAGAAGCCACAGAAGTGATGGTGGTAACCAAATCCAATCACTAAGTATTATCTAAAATCCTAGGAAAATGACCTCTTGATCTTTCTTAGCAAAAAAGAAAAAAAAAAAGAAAAAGTCAAATAGAAAGCAAAAGTGAAATAAAGCTATTAAGATCCTGGAGAAAAATGAGGCAAACTAAGGCTGTACTGTGCCCACGCCTGGAAGCTCGTGAAACCAGAGGTAAGCGTGACATTGCACAACCCGATTACATTTCTCCCAATTATTAATTTCTGTGGACTCTAAACTAATGTGCTCCCAGAAGTATCTTCTCTGGGGGTCTGTGCGTAAGAAATGTGATTTTAGCATCTGTTCTTTTAAGGCTATTTGCTCTGGGAAGGCAGTGTGTTTTGCCATAAATCTAGGTCATTAATTTGTATCTGTTCTTTGTTTATTTAAGAAACAGGACAAAAGGGCAGCTGCTGAAACATTTGGCGGTGCCGAGGGGTAGTGCGCCCGACGTGCTGGAGTTCTGCACATGACCAGCTTGAGTTTGTATCCGCAGCTACAGGACAGGAGTTTATGGAAACACTTTGCCAAGCCATGTGGTGTTCGGCTTCCCTTTGCATCAATACCCTTTTAATTACCTGATCCCGAAGGGGTGCAGAGAGTTAGAGAAAATTGTCAGTGCAAAAGCCCAGGAACCTGCTGAGAATCAGATTTTGAAAAAAGAAGAAGGAGAGAAACATCATAACACAATGCCTGGCAATTATCCTATGTAATGTTTATACGATCTTGCAAGTGGCCTGCAAAGGTAACACTGCGACCTATATAATTTGATTATTTATAAACGGACACATTATCATATCCAGGAGATTGATTGTTAACAACATTTAATGCTCTGAAATTGGCCATTAAGTGCAGAATCATTTGAAAGGCATTATTGTTATTAGGAAGCATTGCAGAGGTTTTGTTTATTATTGTAAATGCAATGGATTTAGTAAATTAGGTGTATTTAAAAAGGTCGCTGGCTGCTTGCTGGTACTGAAGCCTAAGCACTTTAATCCAAATGGATCACAAAATAGAGCAGTGTTTTTAGGGATGATCCAGTGTAAGTTCTCCAAATAAATGATGTGGAGGCATAGTTCCTTGAATTTGTAAATAATGGTCATGATGATGATGATGATGAAGATGATGATGTGACTAGAACTGTTAAGAGTATATCTGGCTGGTGTAGCTCAGTTGGTTGGAGCATTGTCCCGTAAACCTGAGGTTGGGGGATCAGTTCCCAGTCCGGGTGCAGGCAGGAGGTAGCCAATCACTATTTCTCTCTATCTCCCTTTCTCTCACTCTCTCTAAAAGCAATGGGAAAAAATGTCCTTCAGTGAGGATAAAAAAAAACAAAACCCTGTTAGCATTGCTTAAAATGCTGTAATAGAACATTATGACTTTTTTATTTATAGCTCTTATTAGAAATGAAAGAGAAAAGTAAAATTTATCAAAAGTGCATTTTAAGTCCCAAGGAGAAATTTTTGCTTTGAATCATTTTTCTTGTGCATGAAACACAATGCCACCCTTGCCTCTTTCTAGAAATCCCTCCCCGGGAGAGGATGTGGTCACTTTTTAATCTTGGAAGTTTGCTTGTGTCAGCCTGGGGGCCTGTTGGAAGAGACAGAAGTGACTCAGGGGCCCAGCAAGCCACCTGCGGTGTTGCTGAGTTTGGTGAATGTGCAATAGAAATTTAATGCTTATCTGGATGGAGGTTTAATTTTTTGTTGAGTGCTTTCTCATGTGAGTAGAAATGGTCTTGTTTTTTTTCAGGGGCTCTCTGGTGAGGAAGTCATAACTAAAAATTTGGTCTGAACAAAGGAACACTCCTTCAGGGCAAAATCCAGGCCCTTTCCTGGACACGCTGGAAGGCTGGGGGCTATGTGGGTGCCTGCCTGAGGAGCTCTGCCCTCGACAGCAGACAGTCATCTGAGAGGGACCAAGACAGTCTGCATTCAGAGACGAGGACCGAAGACCCCTAGCAGGACACTAAAGCAAGACTTCTGTTCCATCAGACAGTCTTTGCGTTCATCCTTAGGGTAACCCTGCAGATCCCCAGAGCCTTGCTCTCAGAGTGAATATGAACTTGGTCCAAGGAGCATGGGTTCTTTCCTTCCATTACACTGTTTTGTGGTCAGGTGGCACAGAAAAAAAGGTAAGTGTCAAACCACATTATCCTTAGAGTTGCTGAGAAGATCCTTTTCTCAACATCAGTGAAGAAAGAAGGAAAAATGAAATCAATTCCACATAAGACCTCAAGAGACTTCTTATATTCTGAGACTGTGTTTAGAGGAGAAAGCACATGAAGGATGCTTCCTGAGTGTGCCTACGCCAGTCACTTGGTTTGACACATGGAATATTGTCCTAGGTCATTAACAAACCATGGGGCAGCTGCTGGCCAATATCTGTGTATTCAGCACCCACTGCAGGTGAAGAAAAGGGGGCAAGAAGAAGCAGGAAATTATAACATCTCATACTCTCTCGAAAATAGTCTAAATTTTAAATATTAAAAAGAAATGAAAGTTTTACCTGGTATTTTGCTCTGTACCAAGTAGAACACCCAGACACCTGCTGTAGGCTTAGATTAATGTAAAGCTTTTATGGTAAAACTTTAGTAAAATGTTATTATAATTCTAAAACGAAGGGTGACATCCTCAGAATTTAGGTCCTAAGGAAACTTGTCACTGGCTTACCACTGAGCTGGACACAAAACACTTCGTGCTTGTCCTGTCTGGCCGGCCATCATGTTTCAGTTCTATTCATCGTGATGTTTCTCCTTTTATCTGACCCCCTCCAGATCCTTTATGGTCCCACTCTGTCCATCCTCCCCAAGGCTGAATGGATGAAACATACACGCACAGTAAGATGCTGCATTCCCTACCCCCTAGGATAGCCACCATGTATCTATTAGTCTTTACTGGGTTCTCCATGGATATAAAGAAATATATTTTATAGATGTAGATAGATCATATTTATATGTGATAGAGATATCTGAGCATCTCTTCTGCTACTGATGGCTCTTCCATTATCTAGTCCTGCTCACTTTTCAATTCTATCCATCTCTTGGCTGCTAAGTCCCACAATTCCCCTCTGAGCCTCTGTCTCCCAAACCCCGTTCAGATGCTCTCCATCTGATCATCTTCCCCAGGGCAGCTGTGGCCTTTGGGGTGCCATCTAGGTGTTAAGTGGATGATTATTCATTGTGATCTCCGAGCATGAAAGCGTCTTCTCCTCATAGAGACTCCACTCCCTGGGGAACAGCTTGGCAGCATTTGTCTCAGAGTGGAATGAAAAAATGCATCACACTTTTAAAAAAAATCATAAAACAACCCACGTGGCATCTCTCAGGAGACTTTGGATGCAGGTTCCATTTCTGTTAAGAGAAGCTGCATGTTGTAGTGAAAAAAAATCACTGAACTGGGACTCGGTCCCCTCCCTTCCGGTCCTGGCTCTGCTAACCACTACTAACTGGGGGACCTTGTCCAAGTCATCTACCTCGCTGAGGGTCTTAGGTTCCCAGAGTGAAACTAGACGACGGGACCAGGGGACATCCAAGGTCCTTCCAGCTGGAGCACTTCCTGAGTGTGGGAAATGGGACTCACAAACACCGAAAGGATGCGTTTGTCAAAACTAGGATTTGATGTCTCATAAGTAAGTAACTCGGGCTCTATCCCTTTCGTGTTTTACCTTCAAATCACAGAAATTTTGCCCCCCTCTGTCAAGGCTTCTCTAGGAAGAACAACTAACAATCATTTAATATAATTTACCTTCAGAAATTGATACTTTGGAAAGTTTGAAACCAATCTTCTTCCTTTTGGGGGTAATGCCTGTAGAGTGAGATACAGTCGATCTTCTTTAAATGGTCAACCTTATAATTGTATCTACTTTTTTGGTGAATATGACAAAGTATAAGGCATATTCTGAGAAATCACTTTTAAACAGAAAATTTTCTTTTTGACTTTAAAGCTACAGTTAGAGCAATCCATCATTTTATATATCATCTATCTATATACATATTATATAATTTAAAAATAAAATTAGAAAAACCTTCCTTTTCTCTTATCTCAGTAAGTACTCTACATTGAGTACTTTGTGTTGAGAAGATTTTCATCATTGAGTTGCATTTCAGGTATGCTTGGAACACTGTAGAGGATCCAGAACTGAAGAATCAGCACAACCGCTTCATGTTTACACGAGGAAAAGAGAGCAGAGAGGGAGAGAAGGAGGGAGGGGAGGGAGGGAGGAAGGGAAAGCAGCCAGGCGCGGTTGATTGCTCTTAGCTGCATTTGTGCAGATATGAACAAGATCCATGGTCCTCATGCTGGGGAGTGACTCCATGACTCCCCGTGAGCTCAGACACTACAGAACAATGTGGGGAAGCTAGGTGTCTTCCAGCGCACTAGAAATATCATGCCCCAATTATGTGAAGTAGCCTAGAGAGTGTGTTAAAAGTATCGTTTGATGGCTGATGTTTTGGAAAGTACCAGTATAATTTAGGACAGTGTTTTCTCCATCTCCAGTTCTGCACAAATTAACACACTGTGAAACCCTCTCTAAGACGTAGGCACAAGCCAAGCTTTTCCCAACCCAGAGATGCCTGTGATTGTGTTCCTGAGACTCTCCCTTCTACCCATTGGTCAGCCACACTTCTGACTGTCCTACCAAATCAGGCCCCCACTCAAAGTCGGGCTGCTTGCAGCAATCGGTTCCAGCTTCGCCCTGGACATCACCTCACGGTAACCACAATCTGCTCATAGCAACCCTTCCTTTGCTTCTTGCCTTTCAGACTATATCCTGGAAGTCTCCTCTCTAAGGCTTTACTTTCTCTCCTTTGACCCTTGACATGGCCAGAGACACCCTATCGTCTTCCCCTCCCTGCATGGGTTAACATACAGAAAATATTAACATTTTCTAGTAAATTTTTTAAAAAATTGCAGAACATTGGACTGTCTTAGAGAGCCCAAAAATCTACCTGCAAATAAAACTCATCGTGGATGGGCTATCTCTTAGATCATTTAAACCTCTGTTCACTCAAAAGTTTCCAAGGTGCTAGGGCATTTCTGGTGCTTATTCTGTTATTAGAACCACTCAATGTGAACCACGTTTGTCAACTGGATATCACACAGGTTTTGAAGTTACATAAAGAAGCTAACTTTTCAGCTTATGGTAATTCCCTAAAGTTATAACAAGTCGGCATCTAATCTATAGATTTGACAGCCAGGAAGTGATATTGACTACTATTTATTGAGGATTGACAACCTACTAGGCAGTGTGCTAAGCATTTTCTGTGCATTCCCTCCCCACATTTTCCCAACAAGCTTCTGTGAAAGGGATTAGTCCCCCTCACCTTGTGAGCAATTTGCCCAAGGTCACAGAGCTAATGAAATCACAGTCAGAAGAGGGACAAAGACCTGACACCTATAACAGTACTTACTCTGCTAAACATGAAAATACGTAGTTTAGATTTCTGAAAGTGGTTAACCACAAAATATGGACTTGGAGGCAAATCATTCATTGACAGCATTTGAGCAGAACCTGGGAGGAAGATCCCGCTGCAGGCTGCAGAGGTATTTGCTTCTGGTTGTCATGGGCACAATGGTCTCACGCAGAGGACGGTGAGTGCGAGTCATACACCGGAGGGGAACAAATGGATATCTGCTGGAATAAGAAAGATGCAGGTTAAGGTATTAAATATTTTCCCATAGTGGAGAGTTGTGAGGTGCAGGAATGCATCTTAAAAATGACAGAATCTGTTTCACTCTAGCCCTTGAAATTATGGAATCAATTTTCTTTGAGCAGAAGAGAAAATCCAAAGGAAAAGTCCAGGCATCTTGTGCATAGGATTCTGTAATCGTCATACATATCTAAAGAGTACCCGGGCATTACTTTCTTTCAGTCACAAGTCATTAGAGACACATCATGTGGCCCAAATGTACACAGATCCCAGTAAGCCTGAAAGTCAAAATTGGATGACAGTCCATTATTCTGGACCTTAAAGTGACAGTTCAGATAAGAAATGAGTCATCGCTGAAGGAAGGGCATGAATCAAGTAAGAGGATCTTATCCTGATTTGATATTTGTTAATTTAATACAAATTGACCAGCCTCTTTCCTGTTCTGGAGCTACAAGATTCAATCCTATAAAGCCACTGAGAAGAGAATTAAAAATTCTCCCTTTTCATTGATCCCACAGGGGAAGCAAAATTTTCAATCACTGATCAACCCTTAAATTTGTTCCTTCATCTGAAAGTTTAAACCAATAAAACAACAGCTTTTTGAAACAAAGCATTTTTCAAATTTTTACTTTTTAAAGCAGTTAATAATTAACCAAAGGGAAAAAATCTCTGTGAATGTAGCTGATGAATCAGGAATTCAAGATATGTTCAATAGACAGCTGTAGAAGGTATTTGTCCAACTGTGTTAAAAAATCTACTTTGTTAACATTGCAGGTTTGGGTACTTTGGAGGGAGATGAGGGTTTGTGAGATCGAGTCAGAGATAACTCGGTCCGTGGGAAGTAAGAATTTTAATAAATTTTGGAACTCTGATTCACAGAACTGTTTTCTGGCGATTTCTTAAGGCTCTGATGGCTCCGTCTTAACTAGATGCACCGTTATTTATTCTGACACTAATAAATAAGGGGAGGCTGGGAAAATCTAGTGGGCTGGAAATTGCTCGTGAACCATCAGGGCTAGCTTTGAAAACTAATTTACTGGAAAAGATAATTATTGTCTTTTCCCTTTTCTTTCAGTCATAGAAAACATCATTCCCTGTGTGCCGTTGAGTGCAACAGCCTGTTCTTTTAAGAAGCAGCAGCAACAATTCCCTAACTCCCCAAATGCACTTCAGTGCACTATTTTAAGAAAAATATACATGAGTTATGGATCTGAGCAAAATCCATATTTAATCCAGATTATAAATTCCATAGCGGTTTAAGAGGGCTTGTTTTTATTTCATTACTCAGCTCTTCATCACGTCCCTTGGACGCTCTTCAGAGATTCTGATTTGAGCGTACCTTTTCCATTGTTTTCTTTATTAATTTAATCTTATCATTTGAGGTTTGAGACTGATTATCCAGCTTTTTATACAGCAGTACAATTTTTTTTTTCTGTTTAACACATCGCGGAGAACTGAGTGTCAGGTTTCTGTCTCATATGTTCCACAGTTCTGTGTTCTGGTATGATGCCGGCATAATTCGGATGCCGGTATAATTCGAGACAAATAGTGATCTTTCCAAGTTTCATAAAATAAATGCTTGTAATTTATAGGAATTAGAAATGCAAATATTGAAATGCTTTAGAATGGCACATGGTTACATTTTTTAAATGTCAAAGGTGTGGGGAATTGAGCTGGCCTCCCTACAAATCGCAGCTAGCCTTCTAGATGGTCCAAGAACGCGAGGAGAATGAGTCCCTCAGAAGGAGAGTGGAGAAAGAGAAAACAACCATCACCCTGTCACACTGTGGGCTTCTAGCTGAGAAAGAGGAACGCGATGCTCACACGGCCAGGCATGCTTGCTCGCATGCCCATTGGATACTGGGAAACAAGATGGCGTTGAGGTGGATGCAAGCTCCCAGTCAGTTGTTGAAGACTCCACTGTTGATGCCAATTGTGTTCTCCAAATGTCTTAAAAATCTGTTTGAACAAAAACGTCAAACACTCATTATTTCTAAACTTGTAGGGGGCATTTGAGGTGACATACATAGTCAGGGACAACATCTTAATTATCGCCTCTTCCACAATGCCTAGCACAGGGTTTTGCTCAATAATTATGTAGGAAACAATGGAATAAATGAATGAATCTACTTCAGCTGGTGTCCCAATGCAGACATCTCTGCTTTGCATCCCTGAATATGGCACTACCTTTGTCTGCTGTGGCTTCCCTAGTCTAAGGGTTCCCAAGTTCCCCCTGATGTGGGAGGAACCACAGGGCATCCACCTGTAATCTCCACCTGTTTATCCTGGTCTGTGCTTGGGTGGGTTGTCTATTCCCTTTACTCCAGGACAATCCTTCTAATATTTTAAGGCAGTTTTCATGTCTTCCCTTAGATAGCTCCAGAATATTCCCCAGGTCCTTCTACCCTTGCTTAAAAGGGAAGCAAAGTAACAAAGAGGCAATTGCTTGATGAGTGCTCAGTAAACTTACATTTCTGTCCCACTTCTGTTATTTATGAGCAATGTGACATGTGATTGGGTACTTAACCTCTCAGGGAATTTACAGATTCATGCATAAAACATCATATTAATATTTGTCTGCTTACCTGATAGCATTGTTTTGGGAATCAAACCTTCTGAAAATTATAAGATGTTCTGGAAATATAAAATATTATTATTATTATTATTATTATTGGCAGTTTTCAGCTACTTCACCTGTCTAGTATCCCTCCTGTGGCCATACCTATAGTTTGTCATTTTGTTCCTTAAAATGTAGAGACCAGAATTGAATTCACTGTTCTATCCACGATTGGCCTTGTGGAAAGTACAACAGAGGTGGAAAAGAGGAGAAAGGAAGAAGTGATCTCATGTTATTAAAACATCACGTGGCAGGTCATTCATTCTTTGTTTTAATTTTTATAATAACTCCTTCAGGCATGTATTATACAGGTAAGTAAAGAAAGCCTTAAAAAATTGAAGTAGCTTGCTCACTTCCCCTTGGTCAACTTGCCCCATGTCCCATCTCCTCTGTCACATTGCCCATAATTCCGCCATTCCCACTGCTGGGACACTCTACTTCTGTGATTGGAGCATTGGATAGTGGTGACATTTTTATTTTGCCCCCAACTGAAGCATAATGGTGACTCATTAAGCGTGCAGTAGGCTAAGGGCTTTAGGTTCTCATTTCTATTTTGTTCCCCATATATTTCTACTCACCCCATACTCATAGAGCAGGTGTGGAGGAACCTACATTCAGGCTCTTTCATAGATCTATTCTGAGCTTGACATGATCTCAATCATTCACAACCTCTCTCTCTCTGTTTGATCATTCCTCCTAGATTTTTACTGGGGATAAATACAGAGACTACCAATTTTTAGTTTCTCTATTTCTTGATATCCCTCCTTTTGAAAATAGAGACATCTGTCCATCTATCTTCCCATTCCTCTGTTCTCATTCTCTCTTCTTCTTCCCCCTGCTTTCCCTCTCTTCCTTCCTGAGATAATACATGTAAAGCACTCGGAAAAATGTTTGTCACATTCAAAGTACTAAAAAATGTTAGCTATTATTGTTCATTCAACAAGTAGTGATTAAGCATTATCTGTGTACCAAGGCTTGTGCCAGGTGCTGGGTATATACTGGTGAAGGCCAGTGAAGGGAAAGATAATGTAATGCCTCTTAAATAGCCCTATTAAAAGTGCATAGTTAGGTGACTTCTGTTTACTTATATCCCTATTCCTGTTCCTTTTTAGCTGAAAAAAATATTTGTTATTGCTGCCTAATGTTCAAATTAATCAAGTCTTAGAGAAGTTATTGCCTTTTGGAAGTGCCTGCATATAATTTATGTGTTTGCTCTGCATAAAAAATATCATACATTGAAACTATTTAAAAAGGTATATACAGAGGGAAATAATTTATTGGCATCATTTACTCCATTTTGCTCTTGTTCTGTGGGGTTGTTAACCACTTCCAGAGCTGTGATGGGATTTGGGTGGGAAAGGAGAGAAAAACAGCTGGAAAGGGCAGTGAGAGACAAAAAGGAAGAGATGAAGAAGGAGGCAGAAGAAAAGGAAGAGGGTTTGACCTGGATTCCCAGCTGCCGATTCTTTGAATATCAGAATCCAATCAAACGCTCCCAGGGAAGGGGCAGAGAACTGTTCGAAGCATGAAGTTAAAGAGTCCAAATTTTGGATTCCATTCCTTTTCAAAGCAGGGACAGCAAGGCTGGTTCAGTGCCTAACGTCCCCACTTTCGGATTCACATGTGCTTATCTTCAAACATGGTGTGTCTCCTTTCTTTCTTGAGATGGAACTAATTTATTCTGCCACATGCCTCGGAAATACTTAACCTCGTTATTCGATAGCCGTGTATTTTCATACGGAGGTAGGAGGAGTTGTCCGACCCTTTTTCACTGTGAAAGCGATGGGCTGTTTGGATGGAAAGGGTCTGTGACCATTGGGAGGGACAGCTTTCGAAGTGACTGCCGGGAGGAGACCCGGCACAGCCCAGAGGTTGCTCAGACTCACCGGCAAGCCACCATACCACAGTAAAGATGCCACTGCCTGGTTTACTCTTCTTCTTATGGGAAAGAACTTTTCCAGAATTCCTGATGAGCTAATACTGCTTATTCACAGAGAGTAGTAGAATAGTGTGAGGATTTTTGTCCGTCACACAAACAAACTCTTACGTTCACTAAGATCAATATTCCTATTATGCTGTGATGTCATCTCTGAAGTTTCCACCACTTTGTGCTGTCCAGGGGCCTCGATTAAGCACCCATGGAGTGGAGGGCAGGGTACTTGGCCCTGTGAGGGTCACAGCCCAGGAGCCTCTGGTCTTACAGGGGGACCAAATACTCCAAGACTGCAGATGTCGAGAACATACAGCCACCATGTACATGATGACAGACAGGATTCGATCAAGGGACCCTTAGCTCTGAAAGTCTTCATCAGGGACACCTTGCAGGAGGAGCAGAGCAGGAAAAAATCCCAGAGCAGGCCCAGGATGGGGGCAAAGTGAGTCAGGCATTTGCTTCTGGTGCCAAATTTAAGGGGCACCCTCAACTCAATAATCAAGATGAAGAAGGTTTTCATGCAGTAATTTTAAAAATCAAAATACCAAAAAGTTAATAATGAACAAAATGTGAGAATTTCAAAGAAAGACAGGACTGACATTACTGATTTGTCCTTTCTTCTCAGGCTTTGATATGGCTTCACTCAGTACCACTGAGCCTGCGAGTCGCAGGGAGAAGAGACAGGTCAGCATTATTGACAGGTACAAAGGTATTGAGAAAGACTGAAAACTTCGCGTTATGCTGTCAAGATAAGCTTGGACGGGCAGGAGGTCTAAACCAAGGGGCAGTAACAGATGAAGGGGGAAATGGAAGACAGATAGGAGAGCCATTGGAGGGTGAGAACTAAGAGTCACAGTGAGAATAGGCAAGATTCACTTTAGCGGATTATCAGAATGGATGGCGAGCGTTCCGTAGAATAACTGTTGTATCCACAGTGCATAGGGTGGCTGATGAAGGGCAGAAACTGATTGGGAGGGCCAGTTAGAGAGAAGTAGGGTGCACAGGTATCTGCTAAGGGATTTTTCATAGCTGTGGCAATCAAAAAGAAACATTTCCAAAAGATGTTGTGGTTAAAGAGAACTGGCAGAACGCAATCATTTGGCTGCTGGGATAAAGGAGAAGCAAAGAAGATGAACCATCTGCCAGACAGCTGGGTGGATCTTCGCCTGAACTGCCCATGGGGAGATCTTCCGCAGCAACTGGCATGAAGAGCCTGCAGCAACTCTAAGGGACAAAGTAGGAGGGACAGACTTGGGGTCTTGAGTGTATATGGGAGATCAGGAGATTTGACACCAGTTGAAGCAATGTGCTCAAGAGTGGGGGTCCAGAAATAAAGAATGAAAGGTCAAGGAATTGATTTTCCCTTTCAGTGTTTCTCGGCAGTGTGATGCTGTTTGCATGTTGGCGTAAACAGTCCTTGTCGTTAGGAACTGTTCTGTGTGTCCCCTCCCTGTACCTTCCTTCTGTTAAATGCCAGTAACCCTTCACAATCACTGGGACAACTGGAAAAGGCCCACACACTGGCAAGTTCTCCCCAGGACATGGTTCCTGACCCTCCAACCCAAGACCATTGGGATCCCCTCTGGGAAAGAAGAAAATCTTGATTCAAGGATGTTGTCTAAGAGATACCAAGAGATAATAAGGTGCAGAAAATGCAGAGACAAAAAGGTCCCAAAGGAAGGGTACTTGGTGTCAAAAGTTAAATGAATGATCAATGAACAAGGCTACTTTGAAAAACAGGACAACTGGGAAGATGTTTCTCATAACACCGTTAGTTTTTCCCAAACAATTAGGTGTTGTCTGATGTGGTAAGTGATTGGACAGCTGGAGCTTTTTCAGGAACACCCACTTTTTATGCTTCGCTGCAGTTGTACAATCTCAGAATCTAGCTCAATTTAAAATGCCATATACCTATGTATTATCTGTATATATGCGTGTGTGCATGTAATATGAACTGATTCATAGGAAGAATGTGTTTTTTATCATCAAAAGTGTTATCTCATTGTTGTTATATGTCCATTAATGCCATCTGTGCAAGCTATCTGTAGGGTGACAATATGCAAATATCAGGAAGCTTAGCTAACATTTTCCTTTTCCTTCTTTCTAAATGGAAAGAATATTTTTGTGGGCGTGTGTGGAAACAAAAGGGCAACACCTCATTTAAAAATGAACTTGCCCAACGATATGTGATGATTTTTCTAATTAAATGCAGTCAAGAAGCTGAGAGTGGTCTCTTCCTTATGAGCCCAACACCTGCAAAGATGTCTGAGCTCTTGACCTGCGTTTCTTTGCATCTACAGTTCATTGTTGAAGTTACATAAAGGTTTTGTTATGGTTCATCTTTTGGAACATCCTCTCTTGGAAGTAAAACAGAGAAGGTGATTTTTACTTATCATTTTTTTATTCTGTCTCGTCCGCTTCTGCAGTTGGACACCTAGTTTGGCATATGGCCTTTGGAATGATGTTAGTTGTCCTTTTCCACTGAGTTCTGTTGGTTGTACTGAATCAAATCAGATCACATTTTGTGAATTTCTACTTAGCATTCTATCAAGGTTTTCCCTAAATTACTGGTTTTGGAGTGCTTTATTATTCCTTCAGTTCTAGCCACTGTGTTTCTCTCCAGGTTGGACAAGGATCTGTGGGATACTATTTCTAAACATAAAATACTACCTTCAGAGGTTCTTAATTCCTCTTTCCAAATCTCATATTGTCAACAGAAGTCTTTTTCCCCTTCTCATCATGCTCAAGATTATCTGCCCTTTATGAATGTCTTGAGACCATCGCACAAAGCTAATGGTGACGGAGCAGATGCCTCATTCAACTCCAAATAGAAGGAAATCTGTTGTCTCAAATAATCCCCAAACTCAGACACTTTCAGACAGCTATTATCAAGAGACCACATTCTAAGAGCAGATGTATTATTAAGGCTGAGAAATGTTATGAGGACTCTGTGATCTGACAAATGATTTCAATCTACCCTACAATCCAACATTTCATATTTTAATAAATGAGAGGCTGAAATATCCATCTTGGGAAGACAAGTAGGGTAAGGTAGTTGGGAACCTGAGTTGTAACTGATACTTCATGCCAAAACCTTCCCTAAATTATGCTGACAGTCCCTTATAGATTTGCAATTTCATTTGACTAAAGCAATGATGATGTATTTTAATCTCCATATTCAATCCTTTAGCTCCTTGCCACAGATAGGAAATACAGTCCCCTGCCTCACAACAAGGAATGAAAGGCAAACAAAACCAGCCTTTAATTGTCCCACCTCCATGTGCCCAACTATCTCTTTAGACCAGTAAGTTTACCTTTCTCTGATTATTCTATTTTGAGCCTTTCAGTGAGGCAATTCTGCTGAACCTTTTCTTTTTTAAGATGCAATAGAGTTCTTCCGCTCTTCAGATAATAGACTCTTCCTCTGAGTTCAAGTGGATGGTGTCACCAGCTCTGCTCTGAACCATAACAGTGTATATTCCTCAGCACTGGCAAACTCCTTGTTACCCATGATTTCCTGAAAATATCTGTGGTGCCATGAGATCTGTATATAATCCTATCCTTGTCAAATATCACACAGCTTAGGCCCAGGTGAACATCAATTACTGTACATGACCTGAAAAACAACAAAGCTGCCCAAATTCTCTTCAGCAGAGATATCCCCAACTGGACCCATATTGAAATTTACATTCCACCTGGCCTTACAGAGAGTGGACAATAAAACGGCCTTGACTGGTTTTCTTTAATTATCTGGAATTGTTCTCTTGGCTCAACCTTTGAAGATGCTTCCTCAGCATGAAATTTGGAAGCAGAAGTAAATCATCTAATATTCTCCTTGTGACTGGTAATATTTTTATCTCAGACCTTAACGATCAGAATTTGACAACCAGATTTGAAAAACAAGTGATACTTACATTGTAATTTAAAAACATGTTAACTTGTTAAAATCTTAAATTTGGAAAGGCAGCAAACAAAGAGAATGGACCGGCTGAGGGACAACTCTTCTCTTTGTTAGCAGTTCTGTGGTCCATAGCAGAGCACGCACTTGACCTCAGCATGCATGCAGAATGACCCCTCCCATGGGATACCCTCTCCTCAAAACATTTTTTTTAAGATTTTAATTTATTTGTAGAGAGGAAAAGGGAGGGAGGGACAGAAACATCTATGTGTGGTTGCCTCTCAAGTGCCCCCTACTGAGGACCTGGCCTGCAAGCTAGGCATGTGCCCTGACTAGGAATCGAACCTGCAACCCTTTGGTTCGCAGACTGGCACTCAATCCACTGAGCCACACCAGCCAGAGCTCACCAAAACATTTCTGATTCCTACCCTTAACAAAGTTAAGCTTTGTGGATATCATCTTCCAAAATGTATAATATGTACTGGTTCACTCATTCAACATTGATGTAGCTCCCACTCTGTACAAAAGTGTTTGAAAAGTCTTTGGAAAATAGACATTTAGAGAAACTTGTTACAGATCACAAAATGGTATAATTGTCACTCAGCTGCAGCAGCATTTTAAGAACACAGGACGAGTACCGGGAGTTGAAAGAGCACTCACATAAATGTGTGGCTGCTCCGCCATTTGTGAGCTTTGTCATTTAGAGCATGTCTCCGAGACTGTCCAGCTTTATATCCCTAATCTGTCTAAATGGTGGTGACTAAGTAAGTACCTGCTGTATACAGGCACATGCAGGGCACTTTGGGGAGTGCCAAGATCAACCAGACACGGATTCTGACCTTGCTTAACTTCCAAGAGTTACGAGAGCAGACATGCACATAATTACGGCAGAGAAAGAGTACATGCTGCTGGTAATCTAGGCACAGGGTGCCGCCCACATTCACGAGAGCAGTGACTATTTGCCTTAAGGGAAAGAAAATACATCCGATTGGGGTCTTAAGGAATCCGCAGGATCTTACCCCAGGCAGAGGAAGCTCCAGACAAAGCTCACAGAGGCAGGATGGAGCACAGGTGTTAGGCTCTAGTTCTGAGAAAGCCTTTGTTTTGTTGTTGCTTACCTCCTTGGTTGTTGACGTTGGGTGTGGAGTACTCTTGATGTCATTTCTGAGCTCAGGGAAATTTGTCCAAGAAAAGGTTTTGTAGGTGCATTGAGGGAGGGCTGAAAAAAACAGGCACAGAGTGTCCTGGATCAAGGGAGGGGCATGAGGCCGTGGGGAGGGACAGACATTGAGGAGAAAGAAGGGGAGACCAAGAACAAGTCTACGCACAGGTTCGGGCGGTGCTCAGGGGAAGGCCATTCTCAGTGGCATTTGTGTTCCCCGTGACAGGTTTGACTTGTGTTGAGTTAAAGGAGCCGGAGGGTGGAGACTGAGAAGACGCAGGAAGATTCGGAAGTCTGATGAACTGGATGGGGGAGGGGTCAGCGGTGGGTCTGTTGAAGAACTGCTAATCAATGGAGGCAGACAGGATGGTGATTTCTTCTGCAAGTCTGAGTAGGGGAAGATCTAGCAAAAGGAGACACAAAGATAGAAAACAGAAGACACGGAGACTGGCCACGGGTAAGGTGGAAGGAGACAGAGTCCACGAGGAACCAGTAAGTAAAAAGGTGGAGCCCAGCGCTTGGTTTGAGGGAGGTTTCAGGGAACCAGGTGGATGTCATTTCCTCTGCACAGGAGGGGAGGAGGGGATTCTTAGCAAATTTTCCCTTTTGGAAGGCTAACGTATTGAGAATGTCATGGTGCCAGGTCCAATGAAAACAAACCAGTAAGTAAAATTTCAAGGTTTTATTTTAGTGGCCATTTAAAAATAATAGAAAAGAAGCAAGCCAATGAACCTTTGTGCCCCTTTATGTGAATTCATTCCCAATGCAGAAAACACTTGGAAAATAGTTCCCACTCAAGGAAGGCAGGAGATGTCACTAATGACCCACTCTGCCTGTTCCACGGTGACTGTCTGGGCAGTTGTGCTGAAAATTCTGAGGATCAAGGTGAGACGGTGTGTGGTCAACTTGTGCCAGCTGGTAAGGCCACAGAAGAGGAGGGTGACACACACAGGTCCCACATTTGCCACTCAAGGATACAGAGGTTTTGTGTTTTCTTGGGCATGTCACAAAAGTAGTATAAAATCTTGGGCAAATCATTTAACCTGTTATGATTAGTTTACCCATCAGTGAAATGTATTTACCAACATCCTTAGAGATTGTAAGTATTTTTTACTCGTCTAAGTAAAGGGCTTCTACTTGTCAAAGCCCTTTGAACTCTTGCATAGAAGATATCACATCATCATAAATCATGATAATGTGAGCAATACATTTTATCAAACACATGTTTATCCTGAACTAAGTTTCTAACAGGAGGAGAGTTTGGTTTAAATAAACTATGTCCATGGAAACAAGATTTTAATAACTTTTAATAACAAGATTTTAATAACTTTCACCTGCTGGGAGGTTGAAAGACACTTTAACAGGATGGTGGAAAAACAATAGAGAGAAATGCAAGGTTATTTTATACAATCAGAGAAAAGGAAACAATTAATGTTTACTGAGACTTGTTTTGAGTTCTTCGTGTGTGTTCTCCTTTGGGTGACCCTAGAAACTGGGGGACTGAGGGAAGTGTAGGGAGGTACTCACCTGCTCAAGGGCAAACAGCTCACCCACGGCAGAGGCCAAAGGCTTCCCTCCGCCTCTCTGGCTTCGAGGGATGCTCTTTCCATCACTAGGAAAGAAAAGGGCTGTTCACCCCCTCTGCACATGCATACCTTGTCTGAATGACAATCCAATGCCAAAATGTTGGAATGCTAAAATCAATTTTGCATGTAACACAGCGAGAATTATGATCACACAATGCTTAACAAATTGCTCCTAATTATTTTATCAGTACCAAGAGAGGTTTGCAAAATGCATCTATCTTGGTTTGCTTTAAAAACGGTTCAGTACGGAAGGTGAAATTGTGCATGTGGATGTCATCAATGTCACCACACTTCTGTGTGCAGAGTTGGGTGGCCCTTTGAGACACTCATCCAGCTCTGCCTGGGTCCCCTGCTCCTGTGCTACCAGGGCCTAGGCCTGAGTTCAGGCTTTTGCTCATGACCTTTTGGCTAAAATATGACGTCTCTCCAGGAAAGCCAGGACCACACTGATGAGGTAACAGGCAAAAGTAACAGGTGATGTTGGTCCTCTAGATCAGAGGTCCCCAACCTCTGGGTCACAGGCCAGTACTGGTCCATGGCCTGTTAGGAACCAGGCTGCACAGCCAGAGGTAAGTTTGAATATAATGCACTTGAACCATCCTGAAACCATCCCTCCCCTCCCCGGCCCCCTCCCCCCAGTCTGTGGAAAAATTGTCTTCCATGAAACCAGTCCCTGGTGCCAAAAAGGTTGGGGACCGCTGCTCTAGGTATCCAAAGGCAATTCCAACTTGTAATCCTGCAAAGGGTGTTTCTGGGGTTTAAATATAAATAGTTTTTCCAACTAGAAAACCAAATTTAACATATTAAGTGTTTCATTAAAGGCCTCAATATGTCTAAAACTTTGCACAGAATTTATTTTAAAATGCATCTTGAAAAGCCGGTGGTCCACGTTTTCTCCTAGACTTACACACGATGAGAATCTGTCCCTTTATATTTAGCTGCAAGCCACCTAACAAGTTCTTAGGCAAAACACATTATTTTGCTAGTACAAGAAGAATAAATACTGTGTTTGGAAAGTTCCAGTGTTCTTCTTTAAAATATTGCTGTTTCCATAGCAATAACATAATGTACCAAAGAGCAGAATAGAGTTTCTTTAGAAGCCACGTGTATGGATGCATGTTTCCATGAAGGACTTTGAAGTATCTCACCTGCTTGTGGCCCAAAAATGGAACAATAGTTCATTGAATCAATCATATCTTATGGAATGGCACTTGGCCAGTATTTTACTGCCTGGTACAATGTCAGCCTTCTGCTTCTGGTCATACGTGTAGTCCTTTGCTAGGCTCTGTACTCTTAGGGGATGAAGGATAGATTTACATTCATTCATTAATTCACTTAGTCAACAAATACGCATTGAGCACCTAAAAAGCCAGGCATGATGCTAGGCACCGGGAACTCAGTGATATTATGGAGCTTATGGTCTAATAGGGAAAACATGACAATTCTCTTTAAATGACAGGAAATGTCACATCATGTGCAAATATGCAAACAAAAGTGTTCCCTGAGGATGTTAGTGACATTTTAAGTAATTGGCGAGAATACCGCATCGAGAATCACATAAGGTAAAAGAAAAAAACAAGAGAAAAGGAGAGTGGGCTGGGGTCATTGTAACGGCCACACTCATTACCAGGCCGCTCTGCCAGGGCTTCTAGGATGAGCCTTGTATAAAAAGTAGCACTTAGAGAGTGTGCCATTAAAGGTATCACAAACACACACACAGATGGAGGGAAGGAGTCCTGTGCGGGGGAATGCTCTTTGGGAAGATGAGGCGTACCTGTTAGGATGTGACTCATTTTTAAAACTGTATTAGGTTTGAAGACCATCTTTGAATACCTGCCTCCTCTTTATTCTGACTTGGAGTTGCGTGCCTTTGCCTTCCTGTAATCTTCCCAGTTTAAGTCTCGAGCTGATTTCACCCTGAGGGGCCCCACCTTGCTCTGCATCCCAGCTACAACTCCCAAAGCTGGGAGAGTGGACAGGTGGCAGGAACGTCGCCGGAAAGGCAGCTTCTCTGGCTAACTAACGACTGTCTGGCATCTGTCAAAGGGGAATGCAGGTCACAGATGTCTCCCTGCGGGGTCATCGCTATTCAGAGAGAGAACAGTGAAAGAAGCAGGGCGTCCCCACCCCCTCCCCGAGGCCACCTTTTTGTTCCCTGCACAAGGCCTCACTTGTGCATTCAGTAGCAAAACCTTGAACTACTTCATGTCTTCAGAAACCCGTGTCTATCTGCCATGTGCAAAGTTCCTTTGGGCCACAGCCTCCTGGGGCCCTGCTCACAAGCCAGCAGTAACCTCTTGACTCTCCCAGACTTTGAAAGGTTTGGCCAACTGTCCCCGCTGCTCCCAAGTGCCCTTGGCCTCAGACGCTTCTCAAGCCGTCATGGGAGCAGAAAGAGCTTCATGGGCCAGATGTGCAGCCACCGAGTCAGAAAGCCTCCCAGGGTGGCCACCCTGTCTTCAGCATCAGACCAGCTGACCAGCTACTCCAGATGCCTTCTCAGACCCTGCTAATAAATCAGTAAGCAGCGAGGTCACACAGAGAGTGCTGAAATGCAAGCACATCTTTTCAAGTTAAGCCTTTCAAAGTCCTGCTTTTGCCCCCAGCAAGGCCAGAAGTCCCAGAGGGAGGGGAAAAATCTGACTCTATCAAGGAGGTGAATTTTTGGTTGCCAACCACCCAGTTCTTTTAACCACCGTGATTCCACCCAGATGTTCTTTCTTAAATGCAAAGGCATCATTTTCTTGCCAAGAAATGGAATGATTGATCAAGCCTTCTTTAAATCATTTCATCTTATCCGTTTCCATCTGAAGGAGCAGCTATTGCATTAATATTAATATTCTCGTGGTCCCCCTGAGAGAGAAACGGCCCTGGTGACCCCTCCCGATTCCTGCCAACGCCGCAGGGATATGAAGTTTAGAGGGGCAGCTACCTAAGCAGGGAGCTACAGTAGTTTTCTCAGCAACAGCTGGCGGCGGCCCCCTGCCCTTTTTTTTTTTTTTTAATGCTGTGCTTGTCAAATCCAGCTCCTTGAAACGGAATGGCAAAGGTAAGAGAGGAACACAGCATTTTTCAGCCTTGGCATGCAGGAAAAGGGGGCTTGTGCTAGAGAGGCCACATTCAGAAGCTGATTAGGGAACTTCACAAAGGAAGATCTGCTCCCAATATTGTGTAGGTACCATTCGAGCAATTAGACAAACAGATTGAGTAACTGAAACCACCTGTAGGATTTGAAAACAAAAAAAACAAAAAACACTCTGTCTTTCCTTCTCATTTGTCCAAGATGCTTTCAGAGGAATGAAAATGTGGGCTGCACATGTCTTCCCTTTATCCTTATTGTAACTTTAAGTATGTTTATAATGAGGGGTGGAGTCTGCAACGCCAGAGCTCTGTCTAACTGGGTTGGAAACAGTTGACCATCAAAAGGAAATCTGTGCCATTTGCCCAGCAGAGAAATAAATCTTCCTTTACTCACTCTTGCCCTGATTCTATCTGAGAAGCCCAAATGGACACTGTTTCATCTCATTTCATGTTTGGAATTCCAGGTGGCACATTCAGGTATATTAAATTCACATATGGAGTGTATATTCGACTGAAATTTTTGACTGGGTAAACATGTGTCCTTTGTAATTGTAGCTATTTCATTTATTGTTCCTAACCTGATCAAAATTGAATGAATTTTGTATATATTAAATTACTGAGCACATGCCATACTGTCAGACTTATGAAGCTATTCCAATTTTATAAAATACCAATTACATATCATGCAAATAATACTCGTGAATTTGCATACGAACACATGGTACAAGTATTAGTAGGAAAAGTGCACGGTTAAGAAATGCATTGCTTGCTTGAGTCCATACATAATGACTCTTGGGAAGAAAATGGTTAACATAACCCAAAATATGGACCCGTGATGTGCCTGCCTCTTGTAGAGAGAGACTAGAATAAAGCCAAATGGAGAGACATCATGGCTGCCCTTCCCTATTTCTTTTCATGTGTGATGCCTTTAAGACCTATGTCTTCCCTATAGTTCGAATATTCTTAAAAATAAAATTTTCTAGATATAATGGTATCACAGGACCAGTGCTTGATACTGTGGTGGGATTTTGAAAGTAGCAACAGTAGCCCTAATGAGAACGGCACCCCTTTTTCATTTTCTGGTCAGGTCAGAGGAAAGTTCACTGCGAAGGAAGCAGATGCCCCGCCATTGGCTGCCCAGATCTGTCTATAGGATAGTTCAGTGGGTGCAGATATGGAGGCTTCATTTGCTTCTTGTAACTTTAAAATGCCATTTTTCAGGAGGAAGAACACACAGCCTCCTAAATGAATGCTGGAAGGTTATTTTTAGACACTCTCAAGACCATTGTGGGAGGCAGAATAACGGCCCCTAAAAATGCCCTACCCCTGTTCCCTGAAACTCGGAATATGTTACCTTGCATGGCAAAAGAGACTTCGCAGATGTGATTAAGTTAAGGGTTTCAAGATGGGGAGATTATCCTGGATTATCCAGGTGGCCCCATGTAATCACAGGGGTCCTTACATGTGGGAGAGGCAGGCAGGAGAAGAGCCAGAGGGAGACGGGGCTGCAGACGGAGGGTCAGAGCAATGCCATGTGAGGACTCATCCCAGCGTCACTGGCTTTGACAACGGAGAAAGGGAGTCATAAATCAAGGAACATGACGGCCTCTGGAAACCACAAAAGGCAAGGAAATGGCTATCTGCTAAAGCCTCCAGAAAGGAATGAAACCCTGTGGACCCCACTATTTTAGCCCAGTGAGGCCCCAGTCAGACTTCAGTCCTGAACAGCAAGACGATAGTGGTTGTAAAGCACCGAGTTGGTTGTAACTTGTTACCGCAGCAATTGGAAACTGATACATTTGTTTGTGGTACGTTTCCTTTTGTTTCTGAGGATTCTGTATGGTTAACAACTGGACTGCATCCAGAACGTTGTATCAGAAACACTCACAGAGACCCAGACTCAGACAGAGAAGCAAATGGATACGGAAGGACCAGGAAGGACCAGGATGTGCCCTACATGAGTAAGTCTAACAACCATTTTTCATTTCAGTTGTATTTTCTGACCATCCCTCAGAGGAAGCTGGGATTTTAGCTTCGGGAAAGAGCTTTCTTTGGAATTTCTAGAGATTAGACATTTACCAATTAGGAATACAAAATCTGAATTTAGTACCTCCATTTTTGGTTAATATGTCTATCTCACTACGAACGAGATAGATAACTGCAAAACCAGTATCTCAAACGTTATGCAAGGGCCACCTTTGAAATCTGTGGGAGACGCCTTGATCAAACAGGTCCTTTTTGTTTCATTCTCTTTCATCAGGGAAGCTCGAGGTGGAAAAGACTCACTGGATCATAAATTAATGATCCTATGTTAATGCAGATATCCCTGCTAATTAATAAAGAAAAGGGAAATGCAAAGCTTGAATATACCTAAATACCTTCCAGCCTGGGAGGAAGATTGAAAATGCTTTTCCTCATAGCTAGACAAAATTTGCTCATGTTTTACACACACACACACACACACACACACACACACACACACACACACACACAAGCAGTCTTAAAAAATCCTGACCCTAAGTCTTAATTTCAGTGACTCCTTCTAAGCGGCCTTTGTGCCACACAGAGGGCAGGCAGATTGAGCAATGTCAACACAGAGGAAATTCCCATGATGCTGTGTCACTCCACAGCCGAAGCTCCCTGTCATTTTCCCCAAGCCCCTTTACTGGTTACTCTGCTTCCTTCTCGTGGATTCCAGGCACCCAGTCCATGGGGAGCTACAGGCCTCAGAAAAGATGCATCTCCTGAATGAGAGAGTAATTTTGCAAAATAGTACACTTCGAAATGGAAACTCATAAGAATCAATGTAAATGAATGTGGAAGTGGAATGTCTTTGTGGCCGAGGCCTGGAAGTCACACAGGATCGTGCCTGTAATACCCTCTGTGTTACATCGATCATGTACTGCAGGGGGTGGCCACACAGAGATGCAGGGAAGGCCATTTTGAAGGCTGACTACCACACAACAGATTGTCTTCCTTCGAAGACATTTGAAAAGGCTTGGCTCTTCCTTTTGACTTCAACCTATAGGGTCCTTCTTCCAGAAGTGGAAAGTGTACATACAGGAAGAATTAATATCAATCCAACTCAAACTCTTCCAAAAAATGAAAGAGGAAGGAACACTTCCAAACTTACTTTCTAAGGCCAGCAGTAACCTAACACCAAAACCAGACAAGGACACCGCAAGAGAAGAAAGTTAAAGCCAATATCCATTTGGTTTTTGCATAGATGCAAACATCTTTGACAACATATCAGCAAACCACAATGCTACAGTACACTTAAAAGACCATACTCCATGATGCAAATTGGTGTGTGTTCCTCTTAACTGGAATGTCAATTAGCACAGCCACTATGGAAAGCAGTATGGCAGTTCCTCAAAAAATTAAAAACAAAGCTACCGTACAATCCAGGAATTTCACTTGTGGATATTTATCCAAAGAAAATAAAAGCACTAACTCAAACATATGTATACCCCCTCTTGTTCACCGCAACATAATTTACAGTAGGCAAGACACGGAAACGATCGGAGTGTCTATCAGTGGATGAATGGGTAAGAAAGATGTGAGAGATAGATTTTTTTCCACAAGGGAACACTACTCAGCCATAAAGAAGAATGGAATCTTGTCATGTGTGACAACATGGACCTTGTGGACATTATGCTAAGTGAAATCAGTCAGAAGGAGAAAAGTACTGTGTAATTTTACTTGTACATGGAATCTAAAAAAAACAATAAATGCAAACACAAGCCAAATGAAACAAAGTGAAAATAAAACCAAACTCAAAGACACATTGGTGGTTGCCGGGGGGAGGGGAGGGCAGAGGGGTGTGAAATGGGTAAAGGGGTTCAGAAGGTCCAAACTCCTAAGTATAAAATAAGTTAAGTCCTGGGGACATAATGTACAGCATGGTGAGTATAGTTGATGATACTGTCACATGTTTGAAAGTGCTAAGGGAGTTAGCCTTGAAAACTCATCACAGGAAAACAAATTTTGCAGCTGTGTGTGCCGACGGATGGTAAGTAGGCTTATGCTGGGGATCATTTTGTGATCCCACAAAAAGGGCACACAAATACTGAATCATTTCACTGTACACCTGAAACTAATAGGAGATTCTATGTCAATTATACCTTGATAAGAAATGATGCTAGGAACATCACCTAACCTCTCTGAGCACTGATGAACTCATTTTTAACAGGAGAACAGTAATTTTACAAGACTACTGAGGATTAAGTAAGGTTGAACGAAATAACATGGGAAAGTACCTAGAACCCACTGCAGTCCCTGACTATAGTAGGTGCTCAATAAAACGTAACTACATGCTCAACCAGATAAGCTCATTTCCTTTCCTCTGGCTACATTTAACAAGCAAACGTCTCATGCTAATTTAATTTCCCAAGAAATCTTTTGACTAGAAGCAACAAGTACTGATGATGATGTAAGTCTTCCCTCACCTTAAGAGCAAGTATGTCTCCATAGAATTCTTGCTTAAAATTGATTTTTGATAGTGTGTGTTTGTGTATGAGTGTGTCTGATTATTGTGAGTCATTTTCTAGAGACTTGCACTCCTGGGGGAACTAGGAGAAAATAAACAACTTTCTTGACCTACTAAACTAGCATGCTACCAGCACCCGAGAAGCCCCTTAGCATCAATAACTCCCACCGTCTGAAGAACAGTAATTACTACCCTGACCTCTAACAACATAGATTAGTTTAGGCTGTTTTGTACTTTATCTTTAGGCAATCATAACATACTGCCTGGACTGCTGTGTTAATACACATTTTTTTTTAAATAACGGAAATGCAAGTTCCTTTATGTAACTTCCTGGGAGAAAAATAAAACGGAATCTGGGAACAGCGTCTTAGACAGAACACATTAAACCTGGCGTTCCTCAGCCTGTTTAATTTGCCTCCATTTGTGGAGCTGTCCATGTGAAGACCTTGCTGTGAACTTGCCAGAGAATGGAGACCTAGTTTCTCACTCTAGCCCTCATTCCAGGACTGTGTGTGTGAGTCTCTGTGTGTGTGTGTAAAATTATTCTGGGTCAATTTAGCATTGCCTCATTCAAGCAGCATTCCTGAAAATGTGTGTGAGAATAAAAAATCCATTTTCTTCCATCCTCACAGAATTCACTGACAGCTCTCCAGACTGGAGTTAGCTTACTACTGACCTTTTGCATTTTCGTGAGACCCTATTTCTTGGTGTTTCTCCTAGTTTCCTCCTGGTGACTTTATTGATTGAAGAGAGAAGCATGTCCCAGCGTCCCACTAATGATGGTCTGTCACATGGTTTATCTTCCTCTCTAACCTAGGAAACACCCAGCTGCCATGGTGCTATTGAAAGAGCCTACACCTATGGCCAACTCCTATTTTCCTTTTTGTGGTGGTGGTTTATTTGTTTGATAGATGATCAGCATTCACCCTGGCTACAAGCCAGGCAGGTCCTTTGTCAAAAGCCAACATGCCACCCTACTGAGAATATTTTTCTACACACTTGCTTTCATTTTCAGCCTTGTTATAGCCTACTCAGTTTTCAGAATTTGGGGAGGCGCGGACTGCTACTGTGCACTCAGTACCACCGCAAATGACTTGTTCTGAGAGAGAAGCGAAGAAGCCCTTGAAACAGAGCTTTCTAATGGAGCCATTCTGGGAAACACTGACCTCCCCAACGGCCCAAGTGTATTCACGATGGAGGTCCATCTCCAAATAGCCACAAAGAAATTCTGTAAAGTCACCAAAGTGCAAGCCGCTTGAAGGGCATCGTTGGGGCAGGAAAACAGTGGTTGAATAATAAGGGAAGTGCCGCTGACAGATGCCTGCAGTATAGGAAGCCAGCTCCAGGTTGTGGTGGGCAGAGCTTCAGATCTGTTGACCTTGAAATTCATCTCCCAGATTTTCTGCTCACCATGTCTACTGTTATTTTTGTTATTGCAAACTCGATGTTAGACACTCTACCAAACTTGGGACTGACGTCCCACATTCTACATCATTGAGCCTTCTCTGGCTCCCAATATCACATCAGTACTTACCCCTTAAGGACTTTATTTCCTCTAGGCAAGGCTTTGAGACTATCTCTCTAAGATTCACAGACCCCCTTCCCCCTTTTCCCTCCCACCAGTACTCTTTTGCATTATTCATAAGGAGATACAGCATGAAAAATGCTATGAAGCAAGAGTGTGCTAACAAACCCAACTGCACCTCCAGTGTGTCAGTTCGTATTTTGTTGCTTCCATTTGGTTCCAGCTGCAGTTTTCCCATTTTCCCAAGTAGCTGATGGAAGGGAGTGGAACATGGGGGGCCAAGAGGCAGATTCACAAACACCTTGTATTCTCATTGGCTTTTGTTTTGAATGTGACCGTCAGTGCCAGAGAATGAGTGACCTGCCCACCTTCCTTAGCTGCTGCGGCACTCACCAACAGGGTCTCCCGTCGGACACAGGGGCTTTCTGTAGTTTAAACAAAGACAGTGGGAACATTTGTATGTTTTCCTGACCCTTTGCAGGATATCCTGCCCAATGCACAGAAGAATGCAGCATTTCCGGGACCATTGGTTGCTCAGGCCTAGCACTCAAGGGTGGGCTTGAACAAGCCTGGAAAATAAAGCTCACATCTCAGTGGATAAGAAACCCAAGAGTCATTACCCAGGTCCGGAGATGCTAGCATGCAGCAAAACCCCAGCGTAAACCATTTGGGCCTTTAGGCTATTATAAAATGCCGTGTATGTTTCAAAGTAGACTCAAAGGAGGCTGCGTGTATATTTGACACTGACATTGCCCACTTTCCCGGCTTAGTTTTGGGCTTCCTACAAAATTTCTACCCACCAAGAGCAATAGGGTAAGATACTAGTTGGAAAAAGAGGAAAGGGAGGTGTGTTTCGTGTAGAAACAAATGATTGCTTGGTATCTTTATTCTAAAGGCCATGACCTCTGAATTAAGAGGGAAAAAAAATGCAAACCACAGTTTCCTTCCCGGGGCCCTGCTGGAAGTCACAAGAGTGGGTCACACACAGCTGTCCTGCTCTGCACTGGCACTCTCAGATGGAGACATATAAGAGCAGCAAGGGTTCTCCAAATGCAAATGAGAGAAACATCTGTCTCCCTGCTACTGTCTTTCCCAGGCAAAGGGCTCTTAAGATCGTCATTTTTGACTTGTGGGTGCTCCCCACCCCCAAAGGCGGCTCCGGTGTTAACCACATCTCTTTCTTTCTTTGAATCTGTTGATCACTTTTCACTTCCTAGTGTTTAAAGGTAGTTGAAAAACAAAGACAACAATAAATTGTATGCCTGTCTCTGACACGGGAAGATTAAGAAAAGAGAGGTAAAGAGTTCAATGGAATGGGGTGCATTCCATGGAGGCAGATAATTTCTTCATTCCTTTCTAAGAGAAAATAGGAGAAGCAACATTTCGGAACTATTTGTATCTAAAACAGTGTAGAGGTTTGCAGATTATTGAGCAAGCAGATCCTGACTGGGGTGGTGTTAAGGGTGGTGCTGTCTTAAGGTCAAGGGTAATAGTTCAGATACAGAGGGCCTGCTCATGAAGCTTTCTCGTTCTCTCTTTCGTACATATACATACCCTGACTCACACACAGCTAAGACTCACTTTCCTAAGGTGTCCAAACAATGTCCCCAACGTGACAGAATGCCTTGTGAACTGGTGGCTCTAAAACAGTGAGCTGGAAACAGCCTTCATGTTTACCCATTGGGTTATTTAGGAGAACATATGTCTAAGCAGATACACCACTTTTTGTTTACTTTGGCTTCACATAGAACCAAGATAATTTAGATACGGGAGGAACTTTAAAAATCAAGCAATTCCATCCCCAAATTTTCCTAATGAAGAAACCGAGGCTCAGTGAAATGCCACAATGGGGCAGAGGTGGCTGCAGGGGACTTGGATCTCATTCCTGGCTGCTCCAGTCCTCTCCTTCCCAGATCTCTCAGCTCACTCGCTTTTTCCTCCACCTCCTCGGGCATTTCAGATCCGTTTCCTTTTCCAAGGGGCTCACGACCTCTTCTCAAAGCATTCTGCTGCTGCTATTTGGAAAACAAATAACACAGAAGCAGTGTATTTCTGTAGCGAGGTTGGTGGTCCCAGGCCAGCCATGTTTGACTCACATGAATAGGACACGCACACGGGGTTAGTATGACGAAGAGCCCCGCCTCACTGTGGTGTTCCCTCCAGAGTCACCTCGGGCCCCCTTCCCTGCCCTCCTTTATCATTGTAAACAAAGTCACTTCCTAAAAGTTAACTTAATTAAATGAGCGAGTTCATTGAAATGGGATAACCATTGAATCAGATGAAAGGTTGCCTAAAAGGAAGGTAATCTTATTCTGGTTTTGTTAGTATTATAAGTTGATGTTCCATCCGTTCATCTAACAGAAGTTGATGCAACCAACATCTCATTCAACAACATATTTTGGCATGCATTCTAAGTGCTAGATATCGGGTGTTCGAAGTCATGTGAAACAATCTAGTTAGGGAGTAGTGATCACCCCGTGGTATGACAGATACACAGTATACACATAGATTCAACATGATGTACTGTTGACAATGGTCCGTGCAAGGCTCTTGATTGACACTATAAAAGACACAATAGTAAGTAATAATAGTCCCTGCCCTTTGGGAGCTTTAATTAACAGGAAGAATAAGACACAAAGAATATTTTAATGCAAAGTAGAATGTAGTATTATTTACTCGGAATTTCTCTGTAATGTATAGCATCTCAAAAATTAGGAGCAGAAGCATCCTGCATGAGTAAAGAAAGGATGTAGAAGTGGTTATTGTTTCTTTGGAATAAACAGAAAAATATCTTGAGAGTCAGGGTGTCTTGTGGGTTAAAAGCGATAATCAGCAAGGAGCCCCACAGTTTAAACAAAGAGCCTGATGATTGGGTGCCTAGCAAGGAGAGTACGGCCAATATAAATTGTGGGAAATCAGTGCTACATAGACTAGGACTGGGCTTCATGACTTAAGGGAAAATTGGAAGCCATAGAGACATTTCATTTCATAAATGAAAATGAAGAGAGAGTTTCTAATCAAGAAAGGTTATGGTAACACACTATTTCATTGACTTAAGAAAAGGCAGATGCATCCTTATTGCAAAGTCATACAAGAGACTTGGGAGAGGAGTTCAAGAGTCCTTCCTGACACCGACTCTCCCTGCACATCTTGTTGCCTTATAAAAAGGAGGGCAGCATGAGCTGAGCAAGCTGAGTTTGCATGTGGTCCTTCCCAGAGACTTGGAGACTGACTTCTTAGGAGACTTTTCCTGTCTTTCTTTTTTAAATTAAATGTATTAGGGTTATATTGGTTAGTGATGTTATATAAGTTTCAGGTGTATAATTTTACAATAAATCATTTGTATATTCCATTGTATGATCACCACCCAAAGTCTAGTCTCCATGTGTTCATTGTGACATTATTCACAATAGCCAAGACAGGGGAACAACCTAAGTGTTCTTTGATGGATGAATGTGTAAAGAAGATGTGGTACTTACATACAATGGAATACTACTCGGCTATGAAAAAGGTGAACTAGTATCATTTGCAACAACATGGGTAGATCTTGACAATATCATGCTAAGTGAAATAAGTCAGATAGAAAAGGACAAGAATCATATGATTTCACTCATGTGTGATATAATACAAAAAGAACAACCAACCAACAAACAAAACAAACTCACTTTTTCTGTGCTATCAACACAGTGCTGACCCTTCTGTAATTGTTTTTTACTTCAGCATGTCAAAAAGAGAAGAGCCATTACCTCTATGGTGACCTGCAAAGTTCTGTAAAGAGTGAAGCCTTCGGAACCTGTAGATTTAATAATATTCCTGTTGTTTAACAGAATACTGAGCTGTTACTAAAAAGGCCTGCCTTTTCAACGTCTTCTGCCCATAAGGCCCATCTAAAAGCGGAAAAATGGTTTTCTCTCCCCTTTCTCATGTGTGTTTCCTTGAAGAGCATTTTCTCTCTCCCCTGAGACCCTCACATCTTGCTTTGGTTTTATTGATTCATCTACAGGATTTTATGCCTAAACTGTCCTCCTTCAGCCCAGACCATAATGTTCATTTCATTTTGATTATTTTTTAAGAGCTTCACTAGGCAGCCAGGTTTTTCCTTGTCTTCATGCTGGGGTTAACTTCCTAATGTCATCATACTTTCCCGAAGAAGAGTCAGCTACACTGGTCTTACTGGCCAATAAACCAAAACCACTATGAAATAGCCTTCCCCTCTCCCTCTCTACTGTCTTCAAGAATCATTAAGAATGTTGAATTAATCACTTAAGCATCAGGAGGTTGAACACGCTGTCTGTTCTGTCCTTCAAATCCTTTCCCTCTTGAAATCAATGAGAAGGAAAGCAACAACCAGCTCAGGAAAACATAAATTCTTCTAAGTGACGCGAGAGCTCAAATCTTACTTCCCATTTTCCACATCCCACAGAACCTACCTTTAATAATATTTTAATGGGTTGATTGTTAAGTGTTTGTTTTTTTTTGTTTTTAATTTTGGCCCACAAACAGTTCTCCAAGCAAATACTTTTCTCCACATTGTGTTAAGTAAGTGGCTTGACAGGAAGATGAAAATAAAATTTCAAATTGGAACTTAAAATAATTTTGAATTATTTTAAATAATTTAGCACTAGTTAAAACATTAAAGAGCACAATGTAAGGAACTATAAAATCTTAGGAAAGGTACAAGTTTCTGAGGATGGACACTGCCACAGAGAAAGAGTGAAAGACCCATGACAAAACACCACTTGCAAAACTGAACCTGACGTCAACATGTGGAAGCAGCTGAACTGAGCAGAACTGACCCTCTCAAACTGAGCTCATTAGTTATTTAAGGACCTGTGAATAGGTCACGAATAAAATCCATCTGTGGTGGGTTTAAAACATGGCTGCAAATTCCTTGGCACCCTTCCCATTGAGAGGTGGAGTTGAATTCCCTCCCCTTGAAGAGGGGTTGCTCTTACTGACAAGCTTCTAACAAGGATAATGTGACCAAATGAGACTTCTGAGGCTCTGTTAAAAGGGCGATACTGCTCCCATCCATCTCTCTCCTCTGGGATGCCCACCCTTGCAACTCAGCTGCCATACTATGAGGAAGCTCAAACGACAAGGAGATGCCAATGGCGGAGGTCCCAGCTGTTTTATTTTTATTTTTTTAGATTTTACTTATTTATTTTTAGAGGGAGGAATGAAGGGAGAAAGAGAGGGAGAGAAACATGAATGTGTGGTTGCCTCTTGCATATCCCCTACTGGGGACCTGGCCCGCAACCCAGACATGTGCCCTGACTGGGAATCGAACCGGTGACCCTTCAGTTCACAGGCTGGTGCTCAATCCACTAAACCACGCCAGCTAGAGCCCCAACCATTTAAAAATGTACCCTAGTTTTGTGTTGCTCAGATGTGGTAAGATCCACAGCTGTAATACTACAGGGGTGAAAAAACAGGTGAGAGCTGGGGATCTGGGGACTAGGGAGCTTCAGATCAGTCCAGACTATCACCACTGCAAGGTGCTGTAAGAAGTCCCAATTCTACTGTGATAAAAGACAACCTGGGAAAATGTAACTCCAGCCATGTCAGGAATTATAATTTAATTTAAATTTTTTTTCAATTACAGTTTACATTCAATATTATTTTATCTTATTTTAAGGTATACAGCATAATGGTCAGACAATCATATATCTGCCTGGAGAAAGTCCTACCATTGGTAATATAACAAGAATGGTTTGTGTGACATGGATGTAACCCAGCAGCCAAGGACAGTGATCTGTAATGCACCTGTGTGAACAATGATGACTTCACTGTACTAGTCCATGGGGGCGGTAGACGCCATTGAGAGACCATGTGTACTGTGTAGCCATCACATTCAAAATGACTGAGCGAGTAGAGCAACGAATCTGCATCAGATTTTGTGTTAAGCTTGAACATTCCTCCACAGAAACTATTCGGATGATTCAGAAGGCCGCAGCTATGGGCAACTGGTGATTGGCAGCTTCATCCCGACAACACGCCCACTCATGCACCACGTCTCATGCACAGCTTTTTGGCAAAACATTAAATCACCCAGGTGACTCAGCTTCCTTACAACCCAGATTGCGCGCTGTGGCTTCTCGCTTTCCCAAAAGTTAAATCACCATTAAGATGGAAGAGATTTCAGACCATCGATGAGATTCAGGAAAATATGGCGGGGCAGCTGACAGCAACTGGGACTACTTTGTGAGGTCCCAAGGTGCCTACTTTGAAGGGGACTGAGGCGTCATTGTCCTATGTACAATGAATCTTGTATCTTCTTCAGTAAATGTGTCTATTTTTCATAGTGTGTGGCTGGATACTTTCTGGACAGACCTCGTATACTTTACAAAGTGTCCCCGCCCCGACCCCCAATATGTCTAGTACCCACCGGGCACCAGACACAGTCATTACAATGTTATTGACTATTTTCCCTGTGCCAAACTTTACATCCCTGTGACTTACTTTGTAACTACCGGTGTGTGCTTCTCAGTTCCTTCACCTTTTTCACCCAGCCCCCCAACTCCCCTCCCCTCTGCCAACAGTCAATCTGTTCTCAGCACCTATGAGTCTGAGGAAATGTAATTTTAAATGCCACAAACCAGAGGGCAAAACAATGTGGGTTTTTTTTTAAATCCTAGGATGCTGACATTAACCTTTTAATCAGGTGTTCTATACACATTTTCGAACTAAAACCCAACATTTTCAGTGAAGCCATAAAGGAAATCTCTTGGGGTGCAAAGTCAGGAGTTCTCCCTTGAGTCCATCTGCACGGTCTTCAGGGTTCTAGGTCATCTTGTACCCCCAGGTCCTAGCTATCGTGAGTGCTCATTGTTGAGTGAGTGAATGAATGGGAAAGGAAAAGCATGGTGTCTTTGAAACACAGAGTAGTAACTGAACACACTCAACCAAATAGACCAAGGATGACTGATAGTTCTTTCAACACCAAATACTGGAATAAAGAACTATTTGACACAGAATCTATACCACTAATTAAATTGACAGCGCTAGCCAATTGTGCTTGAATCTGGCCGCTCTGCAATCAACAACGTCCGCCTCCATCCCATACACAAAACATCCTGCCAAGGGAATAATTTTCTCGTTAATTCAATTAAGCTGTTTAGAAATCGGTGCCGTGTTAGATGCAGGGGCTGTTTCTCTAGAAAGCTTCAAGACTCGATCAGATAGACTCTATTCGGGGACAGACTTGGGTTTTGGTTGAAGGCAAGCAGAGTTTTGATCGCTACTCTGGATGCTTCTTGTCTTTTAATTTATGATTGCAGCATTTGCTACCTGTACATAGATTTGGAAGTTTTTCCTTCATGCTGTGACCGCTGTTTGTTGTAAGTCTATACCTCATCACAGGCTAAGATGCAATCTTCTGAACAATAATTTGCCTCTATAGTAAATGCAAATATAAACGTATCTAAGTGTATTCACAAAGAAGTCATTTAAATAGTCAATAGCACTCCTGAAAAACCTGGACTCTACATGCAGGAAAAAAACACCAAATGTAAACGTGTCCAGTCAGCTGAATAACTGCATTTTGAAATGTGTAGTCTTGCATAAGTGTCCTGAAAACCCATACTTTCAAAAAAAAAGAAAGAAAGGGAATGAATAAATACGAAGACCTGAGATCATCTCCATTAGGAATTAAAACAAGTACTTCATTACTTATATACCATGAGCAGCTTTTTAAAAAGAGGGCTGATTTCAGCAACTTTTAATAAAAGCTTAGGTATAATAATGTCCAAAGCCATTAATGAAAGAGTAAAGAACATCACAGCAACAGCCAAGAAGAGGGGGAAGTCCAGGCCAAGAAATCCCGTTGAGAAAAGCTATCCTACCTGAGTATGGAGGCTGGCTCGGAGATTCCTGGCAGGCCAGGCATTCTTGGTCAGTGATGATGTGGAGCTATTTCAGGTGACCAAAGGAAAGAACAGCATTATATCAAATATTTACTGAGCTCTCCACAACAGTGGTGAACAAGTTTTTCAAAGAGCCCTTCCTCATTGTCATAGCACTTCAGAGCTTCCACCAGGCTTGTCAATCAAGTATTACAGAGCATCTTTCCATGGCAGCTGAAATACACAAATAATATGGTGTAATGTTTAGTGATTCCTCAGATGGCAACAGTTCGTTTCCCACTTTGAAGGGTAGAAAACACACAGCTGAGGAACTTAAGATCTTGTAGGAAACATAGGATTACCGGGAAAAAGGTCACAGATTGAATTAATGAAAGCTTTGTCCTTACATTTATATCCCCTGAAATAAAATAGCCCAGCAATTCATGATAAACATGAATGATGTTTTGCATTGCTCAAACTAGTAATAATAAATATTGTGAAATCATGTTTTATCTCTAATGTATTGTTGGCTTGGATTTCCTTTTCCAACACTAAGTCAGATAGTTTTCCTGTCTCTTTATTGCAAATAATAATGATGCTAATTTTCTACCTGATTCTCCATTCAAATACACCAATTTTTTAATTGTATCATTGTGATTTCTACATTCTGAGCGTTGCAATGTTTATAGGAATTAGGATTATCGAACTAGAAGAGGCTTTATGCCACTTTCCGCAACACATCGGCTTAAAGGGCCATAACCCTGGCAGTGGAAACCTCACGGCCCCATAGACTCAGCTCAATTCTCTCCTTTCGATGAGGAAATCTAAATTTGAGAGCCTGGTTTCCTTTCCCTTACCTGACTTTCTTTCCCAAAGTTGTGTTGCATAACGTCTACTCTTGCATCTTTGTTTTAAATGTCAAAACTAATTTTGTTTTCCAGTTATGCCTTGACCCAAGGACTCACAGTTTTAATGTATTTGAACCCAATTCTTACAGTGGTTGAAAAGATACCCCAAGGAAAAAAACAGGTGTTAGAATTTTATTTCAGATGAACTTGCTTGGGCATAAAGGATGCTAGTGCTTGCTGATCTTGAGAGTTCTTCTGGTGGTCGGTGTGGGTAGAATGGACACGTGTCAATCACCGTCATGGGCCAGGCACAGTACATGCCTTATTTCCTGTCACCTCTATAAGTCTCTAAGCTAAGTGTTACCACATCCACTGTACAAAAGAAAAATGGAAGAAACTCAGGAAGATCAAGTACATTCTCCACGGCCTCACAGCTGGTAGACAGTGGAGCTGCCGCTCAGCTATACTTTTCTCTGGTACCAAGTCTCCTTAGATTTCTTTGGAATCCTTTTGGTTTTTGTCACCATTAGTAAAAACTGGTTATTTTTTTTCCTGAATTGCATTCTTTAATAGTTAATTTTACTGTATTTTTTTCCATTACCATTTATTCCCCTTATGCCCTCTTCTACCTACCCTCAGCCCCTCCCACAATCACTACATGGAGTCTTTTTTTTTTTAATATATATACCACTGAAAAATGGGCATGCATGCCCGCAAAACCATTTTTGAATACATGAATCTTTCCTCAGCCAGTTACCTTAATATATTGTTATACATACGGAACAGATTGAAACAGGTGGATAGTTATTCCAGGGTATTGGAGCACCTAGAAGAGGTAAAAATAGAGAATTGACAATTTGGGGTTGGCATAAAGAATTCGGTATTAGTCCAGCTGTGTGTCTCCTTGGTTATTGTTGTAGCGACCACCTTGGCATGAAGGGACAGAACAGTGACAAGTGTAGCTTGTTTCTACTATTTAATAGTTGTGTAATCTTGTGGCAAGTGTCTTTATTTCTCTATATCTGTGTCCCTCTTTTGTGAGACAGATAATAACAGTACCTATCTCCTAGAACTAGTAAGAGGATAAATGAGTTGATGTGTATAATGTGCTTAAAATAGTGTCTGGCACTTACTAAGTTCTGTCTGGGTATCTGTCCAATTTTTGAAAAAATTGTTCAGTGGTAACGTAATTTTCACAGTAAGACCTAGAAAAAAAATGAATTAGAAAACTCCGACTAACGTCTTTTTTAACAGGTATGCAGGACAGGGAAAGTGCAAACCATTTCGGTGAAGACTTTGTGAATGTGCTGAATAGAACGGGAACCGCTGACCTCTTGCAAGTTTCTCACCTGACACAATGGATGTTGAAACCCACCTATCTCGGACCATCAATTTCTTCTTTTATTTCAGTGCAATGCCTGTTGGTGACAGTCACCTCTACAGTCCCGATGCCAGTAGTCGACCATCCTTGGACCTGTAGGAAAAAAATGGAAGGTTAAAATGTTTCAACATGATATCAGTGGATACGAAAGAACAATGTTCATTGAAAACTAAAATAACTTTTAACCTTCCACTTTGCTGGGAATAAATGCATCTGGCTGTTTTAGACACTGGGTGACTTAGGGAAGCTTGAGAACCTTCCTGTGTTTGCCTTTCAAGTTTGAATGATGGGAAACCATCGCCCCAGATTTAGCCACAACACTTCCTGGAGTTTCAGACAAAATAGAATATATTTCATTTTGCTTTACTTTGTAGGCTCAAGAATGTCAGCCCATCTAAGCAGTACAGGAATAGACTCCATAAGAAATCACCACAGACTTAAGAAACGTTTCCCAAATGTTTATTGAGTGCCACCTAAAAACCAAACCCTGAGAAGATGAACATCGTAAACAGTGTAATCAGTGGTAACATTTGAACAGGTACCATTTCGTGAGAACTATGTCCTGGTCAGTGTGCTAGGTACTGTGCCCACACACCTCACTGAAACCCCTGGGAAATAAGATCCCTGTCCCTATCAACTTGACAACTCAGAGAGAGACCCAGACAAGTGACCATAATGTCCTGTGATGGGCTGTCACCCTGTAAGGCTCTTCCAGGCACATGTTCTCTCCCTCTGGCTCATCTGAACTTATGCCCACCTGCTTCTACAGGCTTCACTGCTTCTTAGAGGCACTCAGTGCCTCTTCCCCAAAGGAACTCAGCTCCCAGAGAAGAGCAGGAGACGATGCTTTATTGTGAGCCAGGAAACGTTGAAATTGTAGACAAATTCCCACGGTGCATAAAGATTATGCAATAAATCCTTGTCTCCTCTCCCAGCGAGATCTCCATTCCCAATTTAGTTTATGAGACATACACAGAAAAAGGTAGGATGGTAGATAAGAAATAAGAAGCTCGGGAAAGTCAAGTATATTCTCCAAGGCCTTGCAGCTGGTAAATAGTAGAGCTGTGATAATCCTAATTAACTATTGCTTTTGGAATGCCCCCTGGGTGCTAAGGAAACTGCATGCACCTATGGGCCACATCTTCAGAGCCATGCTCTGATGTAGGCACTATTGTTGCTTTTATCTTCTTGATGGAGAGAACGAGGTGTAGGGCAGTTAAGTTAAGGCTGCGTGGGGGCTTTGAACCCAGGTCTGTCTCTTTCTAAGACCCATGGTGTCCCCAAGACATTGAGCCCCTCTAGCCTGGGCACAGCCTTTATTGTAAGCCTCTGTTTCCAAACCGTCCCATTTTCTCTACCCCCTTAGCCTCTCCCTCTCTGTGCTGTCAGCCTGTTGGAATCCAAGGCAATTGCAGCCAGAGACTCCCACAAATGAAGGGGTGAGACAAGGCCTTATCCAGAAATGGGATGAGGCATATTTATGTGAGGATCTAAGAACACACTTCAAGGGTTCATGTCCTGGAAGCCTTCCACACCCTCTCCAGAGAAGGTGACAGAGCTCTGAGGGCCTCCCATCCATCAGATCAACAGCAACACATTCCTAATATTCACCAGCTGTGCAGTCTTCCTGTGCAGTCTTCCCCCCACCCCTACCCCCCTCCACAGATGTAGACACTGATGCAGTAGGAATACAGTACCAGGCTGACCTGGGGTCGCACGCTGCACAACAGGGATTCAAAGCCACGGACTTTGAATTTCCAGCCTGTGGACGAGCCTGTACGTCTACCATCCATGCTGCCATGCATGTGGATGTCCAGGTGCCTCACCTGACGGAGGGTGAATATACTTCATAGCCGTCTGAGTCACCGTTCTGAGAGCCAGAGGTGGAGACAGCTTGGACAGTGTGTTTATCTCCAAGGCACGTGGGAAAGCTCAGTGAAGCAGACAGACTCCAGAAGCCCAAGGTAAGTGCAGGGATCACAGCTCCCTTGAAGACACGCAGGCTGAGTGGGTTTTCCATGTTTTGCTTACTTATTGAGGTATCTATGGACACTCCAATTTGCTCAGGGGGTTAGAGACCAGAGGGGGCGAGTCCAGCTCACACCCCCATCTCAAAGGCAGCCCTGCTTCCCAAATTCTGTGCTGTGCAAACAGGGCCCACGCCTACTCCATTGGGGCCACTGTTCTGACATTTCCAAATCCCACTGCTCATCAGTGTGACTAAGGAAAGGGACAGGCACGGCAGGGGGCCGAGCGCCTTGTCTTTGGAAAGCCCACGCTTCCGTGGAAATGACAAGGAGGCCTCCGCGCTCCCTTGTGAAGATAGTGAGTGAGGGAACATCAACTCTGAGTTCTGTTTGCTCCTCCACAAAGCAAGTGGGGATGGCCACGGGTTTAAGTCCCCATCCTGGTCCAAATCAGGATGTCCCCTGTGTCGAGTACACACAAGCCAGAACTTTGACATTCTGGAGGCTCTGTCCCTGGCTAGTCCACTCGTCCTGCCAGAAACCGAGTCCACATGGGCAGGTCTGGCAGGAATGGGACCAGCATTCAACAAGCACCACACGGAGGGTGACACTGTGCACCTTGGCCCCTCTCGGTAACCCTCTTACTTCCTGCGACTACAAGGAAGTTCTAAAATACCAGCAGGTCTCACAGCAGGATCTGTGAATGACCACTGGCTTCATATCCTGATTTACTCTTAATATTTCTAATAATGCCTGAATATTTATATGGAATTTGTCATTCGCTTGTATCTACTTAATTTTAAAACACACACAGCCCCTCTTCATTGCCTTATGTGAAGGTGGGTACCATGTCAATAAACCCTGAGGAGATCAGTTGCTTTAAAAGGCCAGGGATCATTGGCAGAGCAAAGGCCTCGTGAATTTTCTTGGGGGGCCATAGAATTTTTAGATGCACAAAACTACTAAACACAAGATTAATATAATCGTATAAACATGCAAAGATGGTTATGATAAAAAAAACCAGAAGGTCCTATAGTAACTTCTCTAGTTACTGCAAGTCAGAGCGCCGTAAAAATCATAAATCGGGCGATAAGCTTGAAGGACCATGTTCAATCCAAGGGTAGGAGTCAGAAAGCCCTACTGACATCAAACGTGTCTACAATTTGTATTTTTTTTAAATGTTACTCTAAGTCAGAGTAGCATAAACCTGACTAGAAGATTTGAGATGCCGTCTTTGGTGTAAGGCTTGGAATCGGAATTTCCCAGTTATCAAAATACTTTTTTCCTACAATTTGTATTTTGCAAATGCAATGCCCTCATTATTTTGCTGAATGTATGTGACAAATGTTTACGTGAAACACTGGGATTAAATTATTCATAGGGCCACATTATAACACCCCTTTAAAATGTTTCCAACTTAGTGCTACTTTTAATCATATTATTAACATAATTCACAAGGGGATTATTTTTTTCCCACTGTGTCTGTGAGCTGCATATAATGTTCTAAGAGTTGCCTAGCATCTGAAGTCTAAAAGCTGCCTCCCCTGTCTTCTTCCTCCTATTTATAGCTTTTAAACTGACACCATTGCCTATATTCTAGAAGGTTCTATATGTTTATACATAAAGCAAAGTAAAATAAAAGTGAATACTCATGATTTTGAGATAATTGCTTTGCGTAAAATTATTTCACATATCATCGTCTGCCATTTGAAATAAAATTGAATGTACACACACTATACTGTAATTGTCCCCGTTTTACAAATGAGAAACCAAAATGTGAAGCAGTTAAGGGAATTGTTTGAGATCACCCAGGTTGTACGTGATAAAAGGCAACTGAACGCTTGGCTTGTTTGACATTGAAGTCAATGCTTTTAACTCCTCGGACACTCTCACATGCTTACATGCTCCCTTTTTCAAGCCCCACGCATGCTTGAAAAGAATCCAAAGGACCATTGTCAGAACATGTTGAATTGCCTCTACCTTCAGGGACCTGTGCTATTTACTCTAATTCATTCATCCATCCACCCCCTCCATCCATCCATTCATTCGATCACTCCTATAGTCTTTCATCCATTCACCTATTCATTAAGTCAACAAATACTTACTGGGCACCTATTAAATAACAGATACTATGTTAGAGACTTATCAGAGAACAAGACAGACGTGGTCCCAGTTCTAATAGAATGAGAGAGACATTGTTCAAGTAATTACATGAATAATGATCTAATTTCAAACTTGGATATATGATTCAAGGAAGACAGAGAAAAGGCACCCTCACGGAGTCTGAGGGGAGAGGAAGGGCCCTCCTGGAGAAGTGACCTTCATGCTAACAAAATGACCTTCAGAAGGAGGGAGAGTACAAGTTCATAGTCTTGAATGTTCATAACGAAGTGCCAGCTTTGTCCTCCCACCAACCCCCTAGTGCAGCTGCCATTCAGAAATTTCTGTTCTCACTTCAAGCAACAACACAATCTACCCCCAGATACCCTCTTTTAAAAATCAGTTCAAACTCAACTGTTTTTAAAGCTTGTATCAGACACTGAATTTTGAAAAATACACTCTTTACCCTCCAACCTATCACCATCTTGCTAATGTTACCTCTTAAATATGTATGCATTTGCCTCCTCTTCCGTTTGTGTTTAACTTCTTACTGCCTACTATCAGCTCTCACCAGAATTTTTGCAGCCACCTCCCCGCCTTCAGTCCTGCCAGACAAATGTGTCCCCATTGCTACCAGGGTGTTCTCTCCAAAATATAGACCTAACCAGAAGGTCTTCATCCTTACCTCACTAGCCCTTGTTTATCAGGCAGGGTTAGGCAGCCCTCACCACAGCGTCTTTGTGTGATTCTTTCCTTGCCTTCCACATGGCACGTTGCTGCCGTTAGCGTGCTCTTGGTTGTGTGCACAGAGTCTGGCAGGCAAAGGCTGTTCAGAATCCACTATGATGATGCGCACATCTCTCTGAAGAGTCAAAGAAACACAAATCCAGTTGAGGCAGTGTAGGAAAATGGTTACATCCTGATGGTGAAATTGCAGGTTTCAGGAAGTAGACAAAAAAATTAAGTGATGATAGAATTCAAGTTTGGGGACATGGACCAGGAACCAATCCCTTCATCAAATTTTGGAGTACCTTTTGTAGTGACAACCAAGTGATCTCAGTGTGTCTCATCAGGATTGCCATCAAGTCCCATTGTTTGACAATGGGTGTCTCTGCGTCTTTAAGAGACCTGATATACTTGCTTGGGTTGGGATGACAGTTGTTTCTTTAGTGGGTAAGGTGTTGTGTTTTTAAAACTTGGAAGATGTACGATTAAATATGTAAATGTTGAAATAAATCAAACAAATATATTAAGACTTTAGCTAAACTTAGAAATAATATATATATATACACACATATATATTTGTTCTATTGAGTATTTGGAATATTTAAAAGAAATAGGCACATTTCAATACATAACAGGATGTTATTCTAAGTTTACACTTTAATTTAAAATTTGGAATTCAGTTAATTAATTTGACTTAGGATTCTAAATTGAAAACTAGAGTAGAATATTACCAAGGTTGTAAATAATAAAGAAATAGTTTAAAGGGCTTAATATTGATCATATGTGTAAGTTTTCTTTCATTACATTTAAAAGACCAATGTAGGCCCTTGGGAAAA